>JASAMX010030857.1:0-11298 GCA_030248175.1 Microlaimidae sp. YZB2_3 | reverse complement strand
TTTGGCTCTAGGGGGGGTGCACTCCTCTGTCCCCCCCCCAAAACACCTATGGATGGAACTTTAGCATTTTCTTCTGAAGGGTTGGTTTTTTCTTCCCCCGATTCACTGTCAGAACTTTCTTCTGATGGTTTCTAATCAGACTCTGATGAGCTCGAATCTGACTTGCTTTTTTTCTCATCTTTTTTTTCTTGGGTTGATAGGAAGATGGCGGAGCGCCTTTAGCAGCAAGTCTTTCAGTGAATCCATTGTCCTCATGATTTTCTTCCTGATTTTCATCATCACCTTCTTCATATTCAACTCTGACCCCATCGTCTTCACCATCATCTGACTTCACCATCGTCTTTGACTTCACCATCATCTCTGCCTTCACTATCATCTCTGACTTCGCTATCATCTCTGACTTCACCATCATATATCACATATCATAATACATCACATCTGCATCTTTATACCAATCTGACCTTACACAGCTAACTATACTATACTAAAAGTTATGTAACATGTACAAGCATAACTCATTCACAAGAAGTGTGGTCAGTAGATCTTAGTGTAAAGTATTTACAATGTTTGTTGTAACATAGTAATAAATCAAGTTTTGCATCTATATACCAATCTGACCTTACACACTTTATTAAGTGAAAAAGCTACAAAAATAAGACTTCAATAATAGTAAAAAATATAAACTAGCAAGACCAACCTTTTTTTTAAATGGGTGGAATGATCAAGGTAACCCATTTAGTCACACAAACATATTGAAGTATTATATTGCGAAAATACATAAAGTAAGCAAATGTAAACATAATAAAATAGTGTAGAAACTAAGCTTTCTGAAGCAAGTAGACGAGCTTTGATAGGCACATGACTGCAATAACTTATTAGCCATTATTACCATAGGTGAGCACGGTTGTGGAAGTTTGGGGGGAGGGGTGGTTACCTGGGGTAAATCGAATTTTGAATTCTAGGAGGGGGGTCCCAGGGGGGTCCGGACCCCCCTAGCTTTTTAGGGGGGGTCGACCCGGGGTGCAAAATCTTGAAATCTAGAGGGGGGTCAGGTGGGGTCCGGTGTCCAAAGCAAAACAGTTTTAAACCATAATAACTTTAATAATTGTTCTTTGTATAGGATAATACTACATTTTATTGAATAAAAAGCCATATTCATGTATAAAAAGGGTGTAAAAACATGAATATGTGATGAAAATTCACGTTTTTGGAAGAAAATTTAGTATAAAAAAGGTACCTAAAATTTTCCCGAGGGAGGAGGGGGGGGGTCAGATTTCAAAATCTAGAGGGGGGTCAGGGGTAAAAAATCAGGAAATTTGGGGGGAGGGGGGGCCCTAGATTTTCGTCTAGGGGGGAGTCCCAAAATTTCGAGACTAGGAGGGTGGACCACTGGACCCCACCCTGCCCCCCCCCTTTCTCACCTATGGAAAACATAAAAATAATTAAAACTAAAAAAGAGGTGTTAATTGGCTAAAAGAGGTGTCAATTACTTTCTAAAGCCCAAAAATAATGAGTCACATTATAATCCGCAATGAGTCAAATACTTGTTGACTCTTTTTGTCACAATGAAAATTATATTGCTTTACAATCCACAATGAGTCAAACACTTGTTGGCTCTTTTTGTCACAGTGAAAATTATATTGCTTTACAATCTACAATGAGTCAAACAGTTGTTGGCTCTTTTTGTTACAATGAAAATTATATCACATTAAAATCCACATTGAGCCAAAAAGTTGTTGGCTCATTCTGTCCTGAATAAAAGAATGAGCCAGAATTGTTTAATTCATTATGTCAATATGGCTGAAAAATTCAAACCAATGTGGCTCGTTCTGTAAGCTGAGTTGCTCATTTGGCTCAGAATGAAACTTTCATTTTCTACCCCTTTTAGCTTTATTTGAATGTGGCTCTTTATGTCACAAGATGCTAAATGTGGTTCTGAACCTAAAACGTTAAAAAAATTTTTTTTGAAATTTTGCATGTGGCTCATTATGTCAGAGCAACGACGATAGTGGTTTTCTGTGTTTGGGTCGGGCTCGTGGCTCGTAGTATATAGAGGAATAATTAGCTTTAATATTTCTCTCTTTATTTTCTGATTAAAACGGCTACTATGCCATTATAGTGGAGAGTGTCATTTAAATGGAGAGGCTCAGGGGGTGAGGGGTTTTCGGTGGGTGGAGTGCGGCCCGAATTTTTATATGTATATTTATTTTTTTCTTTTGTTTGGTTTATAATGGCCTACTTTTTCGCACTTTTTTATATAGGAGTTGCACATTTTTCGGTATATTATATATGTTTGGTCATACCAAGCTTACAAAACAAAGTAATACAAATTTGCAAGTGGAGACTAATTAATGGGACGCTGAGCGAAGCGCGAGAAAACTTTTTTAAAGATAGTCGTTCTGACCCCCAAATTTTTATCCTTGGCGACCCAAAAGGGGGGGTCTAACCCCAAATTTTTCCCTTTGCCGACCTAAAAGGGGGGTCTAGACCCCCCTCTGGCTACGCCCATTTATGTATATAATCTTTAATTAAATATAAGATTATGGATTAAAAAGTTTGTGATATTTTGACTTTATAATCAAGACAATAATATTACTATTCTATTATTACGTAATTATTAAAAAAAATTATGATTTTTGATCTAATTATAAGAATAATATAAACACATTATTAAAAGAATTAAAAAATAAAATTTATAAGTTGCAATAAGGTCTTATTTTAATTTTACAGTTTTAAAGCATTTATAAGCTTGTTTTACGTTTTTTACGCGTTTTAAGCTCATTTTAAAACAGGGGGGAAATATTGGGTACACCCCGCCCCCTCAAAATTTGGGTCTTTCCGGACACCCCCCTAAAATTTGATCCCCCCCCCGAAATCCGAGAGGCTGCCCACCCATGGAAGGGCGTTATACCTCTTTTGTTTATGCTGTATCGGTATGCGCTTCTTGTATCGAAGTATGTGCTTGTATCCTAGTCCAATACAGTACAGTCCAATACAGTATAACACAACCAATCCGAATAATAACTAAAGAGTACGTACCCGTCCGAGTCCAGCAAGGCCACCAGGTCCCATCGGCACCCTATGACGTTCGGTTCCGCCGGTAGGAGGAGGGCGCTCCGGACTCGGCGCCCCGGCCCGGCCGGGTCCGCCCACTCCTTCAGTGGGGTCTCCGTCATCAGAGTCATGGCCCCGTTGAAGGCCAGTTTGTAGGCCAGGAGGGTGTGGGAAGGCCCTGCCTCAGACTCTCCTCCACCTTTAACCGGGGAGTGTAGGCGGTCGGCGGAGGAGAGGAGACCGAAAGCAGGGGGTTCTTCGGCGGGTTCTGGGGTGGGACCCCCGCTGGTTCCCTCTCGCTGGAATTCGTCCACCCGGTTGACGACCACCAGAAGCCATGTACCGTCCAGTCCCGGGACAATGCTGTGCACGGCGTAGTCGACCGAGTCCAAGCGCTTCGGCAATCGAAAACAATGAAGTATCAGCAGATTGGCCAAAGGCGGCTGAAGGAGAGTACAGTGTCAACAAGTCAATTCATAATATTCCACAAATTCAATAAGCTTACTGTCGGTTTACGCGTCAAAATTGCGGATAAGTCTATTGCGCAACAAAATATTGATGTTATTGTTCATAGCAAAATAATAACTTTCTTTATGATGAATTATTATGTCAGTAAAAACATCTTTACTTATCACACAAAAATATAGATGACTATTAACAAACATACAAAAAAGCATCCATTTTAGGTAAAAACCGCGACAAACGCGATGTCTTTCTTTCGTACTTGTAACCTGCTGTAACACACAATAAGCTCAGAATCAAACTTAATAGTATCAATTTTTTTACGTTTTCAAACTTTAATTTCCATGGTTTTTCAAGGATTCAAATTATTTTTTTCTAATCTATATATAAATAGACGTAATGTGTGTGTGTGTGTGTGTGTGTGTGTGTGTGTGTGTGTGTGTGTGTGTGTGTGTGTGTGTGTGTGCGCGCGTGCGTGTGCGTGTGTGTCTGTCTCTGTGTGCGTGTGTGTGCGTGTGTGTGTGTGTGTGTGTGTGTGTGTGTGTGTGTGTGTGTGTGTGTGTGTGTGTGTGTGTGTGTGTGTGTGTGTGTCTGTCTGTCTACTCAACGGATTAAGGTGAATGAAGAATCGTTGGAAAGCTTATACCCAAAGGGAATGTCGTAAGGGGGTTAAAATTTTGAAACAACTTACGTGGACAACTTTATACTGGACAACGCGTTTCAGCAAAGGAAGGAACCTATGGATTTTGGAACTTAAAAAAATTTTTGTCTAGGAATTAGCTTAAACTTATTGCTAGGAGTAATTAGCCAATGTAAAACCAGAATATCATGTTTTTTTGGAAAAAATGAACATGGACATCTAGACATTATACTGGACGTTTTTTTCACTAAAGGGAATGACCTGAATGGACCTTGCTGCCCAACCTAAAACGAATTGGGCTAAATGAGATATCATTGCAAAATGATGGATGAATTACAGATTACAATATAATAATTGCAAAATTACAGTCCGGGGAATGATATGAAAAGGTTCAAATTTAGAGAAAAATCGCATGGACATATTTAGCCTGGACAATACCTTTTCACAAAAGGGGGAAATCTATGGAGTTTGGTCGATTAAAAAATTTTTGTCTCTGAATTGACTCGAACTAATTGATAAGAGTAAGTAGCCAATGTAAAACCCAAATGTGATGTTTTTTTGGAAAGATTAACATAGACATCTTAATACTAACAACGTTTTTTCACTAAAAAGGGGAACTACCTTCCTCCACAACCAGAAAAAGGATTGAGCTAAATAAGATATCATTGCATGGCTTAAAGGTCCGGAAACAAGGGCCCTATGGACTTGAATCGAAATTGGAAATTTTTTGTCGTTGAATTGGCATTAACTTATTGGTTAAAGAATCAGTCAATTAAAAGCCAGAATATTATGTTTTTTGGAAAGATGAACATCTTTATACTGGACAACGCATTTTCACCAAAAGGGGATGGACCCTTCTCTCCAACTGCAGAAAAAATTAGGTTAAATGAGGTATCATAGCAAATCTTGCAATTTGGGGAACGTTATAAAAGGGTAAAATGTTTAAAAAATAACATGAAAATTTTTATCTGGACAACACAATTTCACCAGAGGGACCCCATAAATTTTTAAAATTAAATTTTATATTAAAGCTGCTCAAATTGTACTTAGTGTTAACACAAAATATTAACATGACTTGTGGACACTTTACCTCGTAGCGCACTTCTAAATCCCGAGCAGGTGCTTGACTAGTTCCAGTCGATTTGTTAGCGTCTAACTTTGTTAGTTCAAGTACACCTGCAATAATTAATATAATTATTAATTATGTATCTAACTTGGAATAAACCAAGCTTTATTTCACATAAAAACAAAATAAACAATAACAAATATTGGGAATACCGGTTGGGGTGTAGGGCAAGGGCGGCGGTGGGGTCATGTAGGGATCAACGCTGGGTATGTTGCTCCCAAAATCGTCCATATAGCTGTCTTCTGGTGGAAGGGACATCAATTCTTCCTCTATATCACTAGGATCTTCGTCCAACCCTTGTCCTAAATAGATTTCCAACATTTTTAATGGTAAGAAGTCGATGACCATGTGGATTAAAAATACGGACACTTGTGCATACATGGGCACGGGGGGGTTGGGGGGGGTTAATCTCCCCCAAATTCTGAGAAGGGGGGTTTAACCCCCTTCCCACTCAGAAGTGGGGGGGGAGAAAAAGTTAACCCCGCCCCCAATTTTGGAAAAATGAAGAAAAAAAATGTCTTTAAAATGACTTCTAACTGCCTCCAAACTTAAGTTTTGAGGTCAAAATGAATGTTTTAAGCAATAAAAAGCTTAAAAATGCAATAAAAAGGGCTTGACCTAAAATTATCGTTTTTTACCTATTTTTCCTTCAAAATTGAAAAACGATATGGGTAAAATGCACTCCAGAAAAAAACGACATGGGAATTTTGTGTTTCTCGGATTTTAACCCCCCCCCCCTAATTTGGGGTTTAACCCACCCACTCCGGACCAACTTGCCTATGTATGCTTGTATGTGTTTTTTTTTGTGCAAAATGTATACTGTAATTGCAGAAAACGTTATGAAAGGTGCGTTATATTGTAATGCAAACAGTAATTAAGCCTCGTTTTTGGTAGACTTTGATAGCCATCCATCTTCAATTACAATCTTATTAATCTAGGTTTCTGCTTGTGTCTTTTGGTTTTTAACTTTTACATTGCGTAAGGTAAACTAGGGTTTTCAGGGGCTATTTAGCCAAAGACCTTAATTATATTTTCTTTCGGACAAAACGTTATAAACTGACCATACCTGACATATCCACGGGTGTGTGAGCGCTAGCTCCCTCTCTTCGCTTGGCTGATCCTTTAGGGTACGGCAAACCCGTGTTCGCACTCATATCGTCCACTTTGTACACCAGTAAAAACGGATGATGTCGTATTGACTTGTGTGAAGACGGAAACTGATCGCCTAAAATTTATCAACAATCAGTTGCATATTTTAGTTTGTCTTATGCATATGTTATTTAGTAAAACCAGTCGTACGGTATTCTTCAACACAAAAACTCAGCAAACTTTAATTTAGATCCTTTATGGCTTACTTTATTATCCTTTTTTAACTAACCATTTTTTCTCTATTTATGCAATCGTTTCTAGTCTTCAAAATATTTTTTTGTGTTTTAGATGCTTACATTACTAAGCGCTTTTTTACACAATATCTTAAATCCATATTTTTGAATACAGTACTTTACTACTTTAGGAACTGCAGATTACACTAAAATATACGATTTAAAATTTTGTCACTACGTTCTTTTAAAATTCTATTTAGCAACAACGTGTTTCTATTTAACAGTGTACTTATTCGTCATTAAATTTTATATTCCTTTTTTGGTACCTTGTCTGTCTTATGCTAAAAACCACTATAAAACTATTTTGTAATCGCACACAATTTAATCTATTATATACACTTAAGGCTGGTTCACACCAAGATGAGTAACGTAACAAGTAACTACGCGTTCCGCGCGAGTTTAAACCGTTAAAACATAGCTTTTCGCTGCAGTGTGAACGCGTGGTGCTTTGTCAATCTTCGCTACAGTATGAACCTAGTCTTAGTGTATTGCTCCCACCTTTCCATCCCTGTTCCATAATGTTCATCCGTCCCAATGCGCTGGAGTTGAGGCTGTTCAGCGTTTCCACCAGGGGATCGCAGTTGTCCACTGGGAGATTCCCTCCGCCGTCTTCCTTTTCCGAGGCCGCGGCCACGGGGGCCGGAGCCGTGGCGTCCCCGCCCCCGGCCATCTCCACCCCCAAAAGTGGGGGCGGCTGCCCGCTCCAGCAGTGGGCTCCGCTTCCCGTTAACTTTTTCTCGTTGATTCCGATGGCCACCACGAGTGCGGCGGAGTGAGCCCCGCCAACCCCGCCCTCCACCCCCAGCAGCAGAGCGGGCTGACCGAAACCGCCCGGGGTCATTCTGGCAGAGTCCCGACCCCCGGATGGTAGGTGGGGCGGCTTGGCGGCCGTCGCCAACGCGTGCACTCTCAGATCTAGCACCGACGTTCCGTAGTTTTGAAGCTCTAAATTTGAGCAATTTGAAATAAAATATATAAGCTATCATGGAAACAAAATTAACAGTAGGTGAGTAAGGCAACAATTAACTTTTGACCGTGACCGACTGTCTTAAAACTTTAATTTAGAATAGCGATCGTAATAATGATTCAAAAATAAACAAAAATACAGGCGCGATCGTAATGTTGGTTTGGGTTTCCCCTTCCCCCCCGGGGGGGGTGCGTTGTGTGGGTGTGTGCAGTAAAGTGTGTGGGTATTGTGTTTGCAGGGGGGGTGGGGATGTGTATTATGAGGGATTGATTTTGCGTAGGTAAGAGTAGAGGAAAAAAGATTTTCCCGCCCTGAGTTCGGAGAGGGTTCTCCTGACCCCGCGAGGAAAATTTTTTCCCTCGTTGCTTATTGCTGGTGCTTTTGTTTGAAATATTGGCTTTATTGGAGTGTTATTAATGTGGTTTGTGACTGTGTTTGTATGGATTTGTTGTTTTAGTGCTTTGTATGTTTTGTTGTGTATGTCTGTTGGAATATTTGTTGTGTAATTTTTGTTGTATAAGATTGATTGCTTTTTGAGTCTGCTGGGTGCAGTTTGTTGTGTTAAGTAGTTGAGTGGATTGTTTGTGTACATGGCTGCCAATTTTGCTTGTTTTGCGTGGAGTTGAATGTGTGTTGCTATTGGGAAGACTTTAGCCTGTGTGTATGATGTGTGCGTTTGTGTCTGTGGTGTGCCCTGTTGCGACCCTGAGAGCAGTGTTTTGTATTGTTTGCAGTTTGTTAATTTGTGTGCTTGATGTTGTGGGGCCCCCGACTGTGCTGGCATACTCGATTATTGGTAGAGTGATTGCCTTGTAAGTATGTGTGAGTGTTTCTTTTGGTTTACCCCACGATGTTGCTGTGAGTGCATTTATGATTTTGAGTGTTTTGTGTGCTTTGCTGAGTGTTTGCGATGTGTGTGCTGAATGTGAGCTTGGGGTGAAAAGTGAGCCCCACGATTTTTGGGTTTTTAGTTATGAGTGTTGTGTTCTTTATTTGTAGTGATAGCTGTGTGTTGTACTCTGCAGGGTCTGGTGTGAATAGTGTGGATGTTATTTTGCTTGCATTTAGTGTAAGTTGGTTGTTGTCTGTCCATGCTTGTATTGCGCGTAAGTATGATTGTAATTGTTGTTGTGCTATGTGGTGGTTTGGGTGTGATGCGAATATTGTGATGTCGTCTGCATATGTTATGATGTGTATGTTTGGTGGTGGTGCTGGAATGTCTGCGGTGTAGATGTTCAATAGTGTGGGTGACAGACAGGAGCCTTGTGGACTCCTGTTTTTATGAGTTTTTGTTTTGATTTGTGATTGTTGTATGTGGTGTATACTTTGCGGCCTTTGATGTAATTGTTTATGGATTTTGTGATTGTTGTTGGTACTTGTGTTTGTGCGAGTTTGTGTATGAGTGTGTGGTGGTTGACAGTGTCGAAAGCTAAGGACATGTTGAGTGCTACAACGGCTGTGCGGTGTGGTGGTTGTGGTTTGTTGAAACCTGCTGCTATGTGAAAGTGTTAAAGTGTTTGTAATGCTGTGTATGTGGAGTGTTGTTTTTTGAAGCCGTATTGGTGTGTTGTGATTGATATGTTGCTTGTGATGTATGGGAGTATGAGTTTTTTGCAAGTTTTTGCGAGTGCGGCGGATATGAGTGAGATGGGTCTGAATGATTGGCTGTTGTTAATGTTTTTGTTTGGTTTTGAAATTGGAATGTGGTTGGAGAGTTTCCAATTGTGTGGTATTGTGGTTGTATTTATTATGTTAGTGTAGAGTTGTGTGAGGTATTGTAGTGCTTTGTTGCCTAGAGGTTTGAGGTGGTGTATGTTTGTGTTGTCAGCATAGGTGGACAGTGGTGGTTGGGGGGTTATACCCCCCAAAATTTCATATTTTGATGACACCCCCCCCCCTAAATTTGGGGTACCCGGGGACAACCCCCCCACCAAATTTGTCTCCGGGAGAAAAATTTTTAAGCGTTATAAAAGAACTAAAAAAATTTTCCTCATTTGTGCGGAGTGTTTATTACCTTGTTTATTTCATATGCTTCATTATTTTCCTATTATTCAATAAAAATAATGAAAAAATTTTTTACAAACAATTTGATACCTTAAAATTTTTGATTTCCAAAACATTACAGCTGAAAAATGAGTACATTGAATAACAACTGAGCAATGCAAAGTACCAGAAAATGTTTTTAAAATTACTTCTAACCTTTAAATTTTTAATACCACTATATAACAAATCTAAAGGAGGGGGGTCCGGTCCAGTGTAGTCATATCAAGATTAAAAAACAAAGTAACGCAAATTTGGAAGTGGAGACCAATTAAAACATAAAGAATGGGGTGGGTCTAGCGTTGTTATACCAAGATTACAAAACAAAGTAATACAAATTAGCAAGTGGAGACTATATAATTAATGGGATGCTGAGCGAAGCGCGAGAAATTTTTAAAAATGGTCGTTCTAGACCCTCCAAATTTTTATCCTTGGCGACCTAAAAGGGATGTAACCCCAAATTTTTTCGTTGCCGACCTAAAAAGGGGGTCTAGACCCCCCTGGCTACGCCCATGTATATATATAATCTTTAATTAAATATAAGATTATGGATTAAAAAGTTTGTGATACTTGACTTTATAATCAAGACAATAATATTACTATTCTATTATTACGTAATTATTAAAAAAACTATGATTTCTAATCTAATTATAAGAATATATAAACACATTATTAAAAGAATTAAAAAATAAAATTTATAAGTTGCAATAAGGTCTTATTTTAATTTTACACAGTTTTAAAGCATTTTTGTTTTACGTTTTTTTAACCCGTTTTATACCCATTTTAAGGCAGCCCAGAAATATTGGGTGCACCACCCTCAAAATTTTGGTCTTGATGGACACCGCCCCTAAATTTTGACCCACCCCCTTATACCCCCCCCCCAAAAAATCCAAGAGGCTGCCCACCTATGGTTGTCAGGTCCAACTGAATTGTTTGTTTTGCTGTGTTGTATTGCTGTGATTGTTTGCTGTACTGTTAGTGTGATGGGTGTGGATTTTAGTTGTTTGATTGCGCATGTGATTTTGTGGTATGTTTTGTTTGTTTTGTGAGTTGTGGATTGTGTAAATTGTTTGTTGAAATGTTTTGCTATGCTGTATGGGCGAGTGATTGTTTTTGCGTTGAATGTGATTCCCCTGTTTTTGTCTGTACATTGTTTTTTATTGTTGAGTTGTGCTATTGTGTTGTATAGTTTGTGGAATTGTGTTTGTGGGTAAAGTGTTTTGTGATGTGCTGCTGCCAGATGTTTGCTTTATGTTCTGCTATTTGTTTTTGTATATGTTTGTTTAGCTGTTGTATGTCTGGATGTGTGGGGTCTGCTTGTTTGAGTGTGTTGCGGTGTTGTTTGAGTTGTATGATCAGACCTGTGCACTGCCCCCCGGGTTATAATGGGGGGCAATTCCAAAACGGGGGGCAACTTTTTTGAAACGGGGGGGGCAAAAAAACGGGGAGGGCAAGCAGGGGGGAAAGAAAAAAAAGAGAAAAAAAAAGAGAAAAAAAGAGAAAAAAGAAAAGAAAAGGGAAAAAAGGGACAAAAAAGGGAAAATAGGGTAAAAAATAGGGCTAAAATAGCTTAAATTGCATTGAAATAGGCTAAAAACTGCAAAAATTTCGCAATGATTGCATCATA
>JASAMX010030856.1:0-13970 GCA_030248175.1 Microlaimidae sp. YZB2_3 | reverse complement strand
AAAATAAGATGTGAGTGGCCCTTGGAGCTCCATCTCACATCACTAAGTCAAATCTTTATTGCGATAGGAACAAATAAAAAGAAGCCGGTCTTCAACAAAAACTTCTGATTTTAAAATTTTCGGGTTGTGTATTCTGTATTATTTTTATTATTTTTTCTATTTTATAATTTTTTTTGGTTTTGTCTGTATAAATAATTATTCTCGCTGCTTCCTATTCTAACTCCTTTGTGTGATGTCATTTTTTCGATAATTGTTACATTTTTTTAATTTGATGCAAAGATTGTGTTTTTTTGATAAATAGCACGTAAATGTTTTTTATAGAGAATTTTCATATGTTACTGTATTTTATCGAATATTTCTTTATCATGTGTTTTATGTCCACTTATTTTGTTTGTAGTTCTGATTTCTAAACTTAAGAAATATTTCCAATGTGTATTTTTAAATCCGTTTTACTAAAATTTCAAATCGACTGCGCATTAAAATTGACTTTATTAATTATATTGGTGAAAAAGCGCGTCTACTTGGAAAGAACCCCTCACCAATCCCAGGACTTAAATTTATACTTGCTAGTGATGTTCTATGTGCTCCGGAGCGTAGCTTGTTTTTTGCCATTCTCGACCATTGCTCTCATTTTTGTAGTAATTTTGCAAACTAATTTTAATTTCAAAACTCATTAAAAACAATAAAATAGCCCTTAAAATTATTGTTAAAATAATTTTAAACATACTTCCACTTTTAATAAACTCTAAATTGCTCATTTGGTGGCGGAACTCCGGAGCTGTCTTCATTTTAAATAACCAAAGCTCCGGAGCATGGTATTAGTGGGAAGGAACATTTGTTGTTCATTTTCTTGTCATGCCTACTCTTCTTCTTCTGTTTGCTGTTGTGGCACGGATTCTTGCTTCGGTATTTCCATTCTTCGCTGTTCCTTTGGCTGCTAAAAAATTGTTCATTTTTTTAACCTTCAGATCCATGATCTTCATTCAGAATTCCGGCAGAAGTGCGACAGACTTGTCCAGCAAATAATAATGCAGGGTTTTCCGTCACGCTTTTCTCCTAGCCGTTTAACGACGACATCATCTGAATAATGCTGGCTGCAAGCATCCCGCGGAGAAACTTTTACAATGAAACTGAAACAAGGTCGTCTGTAACCCCCCTCCTTTGGCTTCGGACAGGCACTGTACAAACAGTGGCGGAGTTGTCATGCTTATCTCTTCCTTCGCGTCGTACATTGCTTCGCGAAATCTGATATGCATTCCACGTTCACAACATAGTAATCGAAAAATGCTAAGTTGACTGCTTTTTGGTTACTGTTGACAAATCGATTTTGATGTTTGTGTCCTGCTTTCAAGGGTTTTGGCGTTTTTGCTGGGAAAGGTGGTGGCATTCCATTTTCCCTTGATTTGGTGCCTATTTCGCTTTTATCTTTAAAACATTTAGTATCGTTTTTTAGAGCTTTTTCGTTTTATGTAACCTTTTAATTTACTAACTCTTGGTCTTTCCATTTTGCTATGAATTGCACACCTTGCACACTCTTATTCTCAATGGTTCTCTTATTTTCTTTTCAGCCTATTGTTGGCTCAAGAAATTTATTGGGCGAATTAATATGCGACATAAGCAGGTAGTGTGTTCAAAGATTTGTATACGCGGATGTGGAACGAAAGTTTTGCGGTTGTAACTTTTTGTCTTATGTAACTAAAGACTATTCAAAAATCATAAAGAGTAAAGGAAATTCCGGGTGAGCACATCTTCCCAACGGTATGATTGAGATTGAGCATTGAGTTAGTTATACAAAAGTTTTATCATTGAATAGAGTTAAATGTGAGCTATAGATTTATATAATTATCATGTGAATTAACTGTGCCGTTAGGGAAATATGCGCACCTAAAAATTTTTTTTTACACCAAATCATTTTTGTTAAGTTCTGTTTGTATACACTCAAGGATTCGCTTAGTTTTTCCTTCCGCCGAGTTTACAGAGTGGGGCTAAATTAACAGCTAGCTTAACCCGGTCGAAAAGGGCAAAGACACCCAAAAAGGTAAAACAAATCAACGACTAAGCTAATCCTAAGCAAAATCTAAGCTAAGCCTTTGTAAAACTTAAGCCTAAGGAAAACTCAAGCCTAAGCCTAAGCGAAACTTAAGCCTAAGATAAAGCTAAGTTAAGTCTAAGCCTAAACAAAACCTCCAAGCCTAAGCAAAATCTATTCTAAGCCTAAGCAAAATCTAAGCCTAAGCAAAACCTAAGCCTAAACAAAATCTAAGCTAAGCCTAAGCCTAAGCCAAACCTTAGCTAAGCAAAACCTAACCTAACCCCTCCTCTGTCGTTTTTGGGATAGGTTTTGCTTCGCTTTGAGTTTTGCTTAGGCTTAGATTTTGCTTAGGCTTAGGTTTTGCTTAGGCTTAGAATAGATTTTGCTTAGGCTTGGAGGTTTTGTTTAGGCTTAGACTTAACTTAGCTTTATCTTAGGCTTAAGTTTCGCTTAGGCTTGGGCTTGAGTTTTCCTTAGGCTTAAGTTTTACAAAGGCTTCGCTTGAATTTTGCTTAAGATTAGCTTAGTCGTTGATTTGTTTTACCGTTTTTGGGGGTAGTTTTTCGCCTTTTTCGCCCCGGCAAAACCAGCTCGCCATTAGCCCTACTTGAAACTCGGCGGAAGAAAAACTAACAAATCCTTGAGTTATGCGAGAGAAACAGAACTTAACAAAAAATGATTTGGTGTAAAAAAAAATTTTTCGTGCATATCTATTAACGGCACAGTTAATAAATAATTATATAAATCTATAGCTCACATTTAACTCTATTCAATGATAAAATTTTTTTGTGCACTAACTCAATGCTCAAATCTCAAAATCATACCATTAGATGTGCTCACCCGGAGGGTTATTTTCCTTTACTCTTTATGATTTTTGAATGGTCTTTCGTTACATAATTTTCACCGCAAAACTTTCGTTCCACATCGCGTCTCAAAAATCTTGAACACATTAATGCTTATGTATCATGTTGATTCGCCGAATAATTTCTTGAGCCAACAACAGGCTGAAAAGGAAATGGGGGACCCCATTGGGGAGTGAGAGTGTGCGAGGTGTCGATTCATAGCAAAATGGAAAAACAGTTAGGTAATAAAAGGTTACATAAAACGAAAAAAATAAAAAACGATACTAAATGTTTTAAAGTATAAGCAAAATGCAAATCAAAAAGGAAAATGGAATGCCCCACTTTCCCAGCGCCAAAACGGAGGAGGCAGAGCACAAAGAAGAACGTATTCAAAATCGATTTGTCAACAGTAACCAAAAATCAGTCGACTTAGCATTTTCAGATATGTTGTGAACGTGGAATGCATATGGGTTCTCGCGAAGGTGCATGTCGACACCGAAGGAAGATCAGCGTGAGCGACTCCGCCGGTGTGTTGTGCGGTGCCCGTGTCCCCAAGCGCAGGATGAATGAGGAGGGTACAGAGGAACTGTTTCAGTTACTTTGTAAAATTTTCTACGCGGGAATGCTGCGCCGGCCGTATTGGGGGAGATGGGTGTCGTCATTTAAACGGCTGGGGGAGACGTAGACGGAAGTCCCTGCATTATTATTTGCTGACAAGTCTGTCGCAGTTCTGCGGTCCTAATGAAGATCATGGAATCTCGTTTAAAAAGCGGAAGGCGTTCACACAGTACCGAAAGAGCAAGAATCATCCCCACTGCCACAACACAAACAGAAGAGAAGGGGCGGTGACAATGAACAATAATGTTCCTTCCCACTAATACCATGCTCCGGAGCTTTTGGTTATTTAAAAATGGGAGCATCCGTCCCGCCGAATGGGCGATTTAGAGTTTATTAAAAGTGGAAGGAATGTTTAAAATTATTTTAACAATAATTTTAAGGGCTATTTTATCCTTTTTAATGAGTTTTGAAATTAAAATTAGTTTGCAAAATTACTCAAAAATGAGAGCAATTACAAGAATGGCAAAAAACAAGCTACGCTCCGGAGCGCATCAAACATCACTGCACAAGTAATAAATTTAAGTCCTGCCTCTTCCGAGTGAGACGCGCTTTTTTCAATATAATTAATAAAGTCAATTTTAATGCGGAGTCAATTTAAATTTTAGTAAAACAGAAGTTAAGAAAATACACATTGGAAATCCTTCTTAAGTTTAGAAATCAGAACTACAAAATGGACATAAAACACATGATAAAGAAATATTCGAATTGCAAAATACAGTAACATATGAAAAACTCAATAAAAAAGATTTACGTGCCTATTTATCAAAAAAACACAATCTTTGCATAAAAAAAATGTAACAACGTATCCGAAAATGACAGTAGCACAAAGGAGTTAAATAAAAAGCAGCGAGAATAATTATTTATACAGACAAAACCAAAAAAAATTATAAAATGAGAAAAAAAATAATAAAAATAATACAGTACCGCGACCCGAAAATTTTAAAATCAGAAGTTTTTGTTGAAGAGTTTATTTTGTTCCTATCGCAATAAAGATTTGACTTAGTGATGTGAGATGAGAAGCTTTAGAGGCAGCTCACATCTTATTTTTCGTTAGTATTAATTAAATACACGAATTTTTTGCAGTTTTTAGCCTATTTCAATGTATTTTAAGCCATTTTACGTTTTTATTTTTTTTGCGGTTTTTTTTTGTCCTTTTTTCCCTTTTCTTTCTTTTTCTACCTGCTTGCCCCCGCCCCCCCGTTTTTAAAAAAGTCGCCGAATAAAACCCCGGTGATGCGCAGGGTTGGAGCGAGGGGGGGGGGGGGTACGGTGCGGTCCGCCCCTGGCACCCCTGATTTTTCCGACCGGGGGCCCCCTCCTCCCCTCAAATTTTTAAATTTTTTACCCTAAGCCCCCCTCTAGATTTTAAAATCTGACCCCTCCCCCCTTATCTTGAGAAAATTTTAAGTACTTTTTTCTATACTAAAGTTTTTTACGAAAACATTTAACACAAATTCATGTTTTTACACCCTTTTTATACCAGAATATCGCTTTTTCTCCATTTGAATGCTCATATTATCTTATAAAAAAACTATTTTTAAACCTTTAAAGGCCCGTTCACACCGACGGATAGCGGATAGCAGATAGCAGATAGCAGATAGCACGTTCACACCGGAATTACCTCGGATAGCAGATAGCGGATAACCGTTCACACCAGAGTAAAATAACCTCAGATAACGGATAGCAGATAGCGGATAGTACGTTCACACAAAATTACTCGGATAGCGGGATGACCGTACCTCAGAATAACCTCAGAATAGCAGATAGCAGATAGCAGATAGCGGATAACCGTTCACACACCGGACGGATCGCAGATAGCGGATTGCTATCCGCTATCTGTTATCCGTCCCGGTGTGAACGGTTATCGCTATCTGCTATAGCAGATAGCAGATAGCGGATAACTGATGTATTACTGCTGGCAAGCCCAATTAAGGGTTTTTTCTTTTGTTACTGTATTTTATCGAATATTTCTTTATCATGTGTTTTATGTCCACTTATTTTTGTTTGTAGTTCTGATTTCTAAACTTAAGAAATATTTCCAATGTGTATTTTTAAATCCGTTTTACTAAAATTTAAATCGACTCCGCATTAAAATTGACTTTATTAATTATATTGGTGAAAAAGCGCGTCTACTTGGAAAGAACCCCTCGCCGATCCCAGGACTTAAATTTATTACTTGCTAGTGATGTTCTATGTGCTCCGGAGCGTAGCTTGTTTTTTGCCATTCTCGACCATTGCTCTCATTTTTGTAGTAATTTTGCAAACTAATTTTAATTTCAAAACTCATTAAAAACAATAAAATAGCCCTTAAAATTATTGTTAAAATAATTTTAAACATCCTTCCACTTTTAATAAACTCTAAATTGCTCATTTGGTGGCGGAACTCCGGAACTGTCTTCATTTTAAATAACCAAAGCTCCGGAGCATGGTATTAGTGGGAAGGAACATTATTGTTCATTTTCTTGTCATGCCTATCTTCTTCTTCTGTTTGCTGTTGTGGCACGGATTCTTGCTTCGGTATTTCCATTCTTCGCTGTTCCTTTGGCTGCTAAAAAATTGTTCCGTTTTAACCTTCAGATCCATGATCTTCATTAGGACCGGCAATTTGCGACAAACTTGTCGGCAAATAATAATGCAGGGACTTCCGTCACGCTTTTCTCCTAGCCGTTTAACGACGACATCATCTGAATAATGCTGGCTGCAAGCATCCCGCGTAGAAAATTTTACAAAGAAACTGAAACAAGTTCCTCTGTAACCCTCCTCATTTATCCTGGCTTGGGACAGGCACTGTATAAACAGTGGCGGAGTTGTCATGCTTATCTCTTCCTTCGCGTCGTACATTGCTTCGCGAAATCTGATATGCATTCCACGTTCACAACATATTAATCGAAAAATGCTAAGTTGACTGATTTTTGGTTACTGTTGACAAATCGATTTTGATGTTTGTGTCCTGCTTTCAAGGGTTTTGGCGTTTTTGCTGGGAAAGGTGGTGGCATTCCATTTTCCCTTGATTTGGTGCCTATTTCGCTTATACTTTAAAACATTTAGTATCGTTTTTTAGAGCTTTTTCGTTTTATGTAACCTTTTAATTTACTAACTCTTGGTCTTTCCATTTTGCTATGAATTGCACACCTTGCACACTCTTATTCTCAATGGTTCTCTTATTTTCTTTTCAGCCTATTGTTGGCTCAAGAAATTTATTGGGCGAATTAATATGCGACATAAGCATTAATGTGTTCAAAGACTTGTATACGCGGATGTGGAACGAAAGTTTTGCGGTTGTAACTTTTTGTCTTATGTAACTAAAGACTATTCAAAAATCATAAAGAGTAAAGGAAATTCCGGGTGAGCACATCTTGCCAACGGTATGATTGAGATTGAGCATTGAGTTAGTTATACAAAAGTTTTATCATTGAATAGAGTTAAATGTGAGCTATAGATTTATATAATTATCATGTGAATTAACTGTGCCGTTAGGGAGATATGCGCACCTAAAAATTTTTTTTTACACCAAATCATTTTTGTTAAGTTCTGTTTGTATACACTCAAGGATTCGCTTAGTTTTTCCTTCCGCCGAGTTTCAAGTAGGGCTAAATTGCGACGGCCTGGTCCAACCCGGTGGAAAAGGGCGAAAACCTACCCCCAAAAAGGTAAACAAAATAAGTGACTAAGCTAAGCCTAAGCAAAATCTAAGCTAAGCCTTGGAAAAACTTAAGTCTGAGAAAAACTCAAGCCTAAGCGAAACTTAAGACCAAGCAAAATCTAAGCTAAGTGTAAGCCTAAGCAAAACCTCTAAGCTTAAGCAAAATCTAAGCCTAAGCCTAAGCAAAACTTAAGCCTAAGCAAAATCTAAGCTAAGCCTAAAAAAAACCTAAGCTAACACCTCCCCTGTCATTTTTGCGGTAGGTTTTGGCCTTCGGCAACCCGGTGACCCACGAGTTTTTGGCCCGTCCCGGCCGTTATTTTTTGTTTTAATCCGGTGCGGTCCGAGGCCTTCATCTTCTAACCCGAGGCCCTCATTTTCCAACCCAGCCCCGGCTTAAGTAATGTTAAAAAAGCGAAATAAAGAAAAAAACATCACGCCCCACCATGGGGCGGCTCAGACTGGCCCGGCCTCCTTACGCTGTTCTGTTGTCTTGTTGTGTGTTCTTCCAACTTTTTATAGCAAAAATTTATCAACTTTGCAAACCTGTGCACGGTCTAAAAATGCCCCCCTCCCCCACTTTATTGGAGGATTTAAAAAAAATGCCAAAAAATGAAAAAATACTCTAAAATTATGGCGCCATTTTTCCAATTTTCGCAAATTTGTTGCAGTTTTTAGCCTATTTTAATCATTTTAAGCCGTTTCTAGACCTATTTATTTTACCATATTTTTGCTTTTTTGTCCCTTTTTCCCTTTTTCCTTTTTTTTTCTCTTTTTTTTCTCTTTTTTTCTCTCTTTTTTTTCTTTCTCCCCTGCTTGCCCCCCTCCGTTTTATCTAGCCCTCGTTTCAAAAAAGTTGCCCCCCTTCCCCCCCGTTTGGAATGCCAGCATCCACAATAAGACCCGGGGAGCAGTGCACGGTCTGCTTTGTAGCCTTTTTCTTGTATAGCATTTTCATAAATAAATTGCTGAATTCATCTATTTTTAAAAATCTAAATTTTAATTTTATGTAGTTTTTGACTTCAACACTCTGGGTGCGGGCCCACACGTGTTTTGAGCTTCAGACGCCCTTTTTCGCTCGTATAATTAGAAAAGGCTAAGTTGTTTTGTTTCTAGAAATTTCATTCTAGAAATTTGTTTTTTTTCATCATAAATTGCTATTATGTATTAATAGCAATTTATGATGAAAAAAAACAAATTTCTTTAATGAAAAAATTTCTCAAAAACAAAACAACTTAGCCTTCTCGTACGAGACAAAAAGTGGAATATGAGCCGCCGCCCAGAGTGTTGAAGTCAAAAACTACATAAAATTAAAATTTAGATTTTTAAAAATAGATGAATTCAGCAATTTATTTTATTGAAAATTTTTGCTATACAAAGTTAATAATCATCAGACCTATACACTGCTCCCGGAGTTTTATTGGGGGAAAATAATCCAAAAAAAAACAAGGGGGCATTTTTTTAGATGAAAAGAGCAAGCAGGGAAAAGAGAGAGAAAAAAAAAAAAGAAGGAAAAAAGCAGATAGGTCTAAAATGATTAAAATCTAGGCTAAAAAATCCAGACTACGAAAATTAAAAACGGCCCGTGTTCTTTTTTGGCATTAATCCCTCAATGAGAAGTGGGAAAACTAGACCGTGACAGGTTGTAAAAGTGATAAATTCTTGCTAAAAAGTTGGAAGAACACACAACAAGACAACAGAACAGCGTAAGGAGGCGGGGCGGGGGCCCAGGTGGGGTGGCAGATGGGGGGTGGGGGTGTTGTGCTTTATTTCGCTTTTTTAACATTACTTAAGCCGGGGCTGGGTTGGGGAAAATGAGGGCCTCGGGTTAGAAGATGAAGGCCTCGGACCGCACCGGATTAAAACAAAAAATAACGGCCGGGGCGGGCCAAAACTCGCGGGTCACCGGGTTGCCGAAGGCCAAAACCTACCGCAAAAAGTGACAGGGGAGGTGTTAGCTTAGGTTTTTTTTAGGCTTAGCTTAGATTTTGCTTAGGCTTAAGTTTTGCTTAGGCTTAGGCTTAGATTTTGCTTAAGCTTAGAGGTTTTGCTTAGGCTTACACTTAGCTTAGATTTTGCTTGGTCTTAAGTTTCGCTTAGGCTTGAGTTTTTCTCAGACTTAAGTTTTTCCAAGGCTTAGCTTAGATTTTGCTTAGGCTTAGCTTAGTCACTTATTTTGTTTACCTTTTTGGGGTAGGTTTTCGCCCTTTTCGCCCGGGTTGGACCAGGCCGTCGCAATTAGCCCTACTTGAAACTCGGCGGAAGGAAAAGTGTAAGCGAAATCCTTGAGTGTATACAAACAGAACTTAACAAAAATGATTTGGTGTAAAAAAAAATTTTTAGGTGCGCATATCTCCCTAACGGCACAGTTAATTCACATGATAATTATATAAATCTATAGCTCACATTTAACTCTATTCAATGATAAAACTTTTTGTATAATAACTCAATGCTCAATCTCAATCATACCGTTGGCAAGATGTGCTCACCCGGAATTTCCTTTACTCTTTATGATTTTTGAATAGTCTTTAGTTACATAAGACAAAAAGTTACAACCGCAAAACTTTCGTTCCACATCCGCGTATACAAGTCTTTGAACACATTAATGCTTATGTCGCATATTAATTCGCCCAATAAATTTCTTGAGCCAACAATAGGCTGAAAAGAAAATAAGAGAACCATTGAGAATAAGAGTGTGCAAGGTGTGCAATTCATAGCAAAATGGAAAGACCAAGAGTTAGTAAATTAAAAGGTTACATAAAACGAAAAAGCTCTAAAAAACGATACTAAATGTTTTAAAGTATAAGCGAAATAGGCACCAAATCAAGGGAAAATGGAATGCCACCACCTTTCCCAGCAAAAACGCCAAAACCCTTGAAAGCAGGACACAAACATCAAAATCGATTTGTCAACAGTAACCAAAAATCAGTCAACTTAGCATTTTTCGATTAATATGTTGTGAACGTGGAATGCATATCAGATTTCGCGAAGCAATGTACGACGCGAAGGAAGAGATAAGCATGACAACTCCGCCACTGTTTATACAGTGCCTGTCCCAAGCCAGGATAAATGAGGAGGGTTACAGAGGAACTTGTTTCAGTTTCTTTGTAAAATTTTCTACGCGGGATGCTTGCAGCCAGCATTATTCAGATGATGTCGTCGTTAAACGGCTAGGAGAAAAGCGTGACGGAAGTCCCTGCATTATTATTTGCTGACAAGTCTGTCGCAGTTCTGCCGGTCCTAATGAAGATCATGGATCTGAAGGTTAAAACGGAACAATTTTTTAGCAGCCAAAGGAACAGCGAAGAATGGAAATACCGAAGCAAGAATCCGTGCCACAACAGCAAACAGAAGAAGAAGATAGGCATGACAAGAAAATGAACAATAATGTTCCTTCCCACTAATACCATGCTCCGGAGCTTTGGTTATTTAAAATGAAGACAGCTCCGGAGTTCCGCCACCAAATGAGCAATTTAGAGTTTATTAAAAGTGGAAGGATGTTTAAAATTATTTTAACAATAATTTTAAGGGCTATTTTATTGTTTTTAATGAGTTTTGAAATTAAAATTAGTTTGCAAAATTACTACAAAAATGAGAGCAATGGTCGAGAATGGCAAAAAACAAGCTACGCTCCGGAGCACATAGAACATCACTAGCAAGTAATAAATTTAAGTCCTGGGATCGGCGAGGGGTTCTTTCCAAGTAGACGCGCTTTTTCACCAATATAATTAATAAAGTCAATTTTAATGCGGAGTCGATTTAAATTTTAGTAAAACGGATTTAAAAATACACATTGGAAATATTTCTTAAGTTTAGAAATCAGAACTACAAACAAAATAAGTGGACATAAAACACATGATAAAGAAATATTCGATAAAATACAGTAACATATGAAAAACTCAATAAAAAAGATTTACGTGCTATTTATCAAAAAAACACAATCTTTGCATCAAATTAAAAAAAATGTAACAATTATCGAAAAATGACATCACACAAAGGAGTTAGAATAGGAAGCAGCGAGAATAATTATTTATACAGACAAAACCAAAAAAAATTATAAAATAGAAAAAAAATAATAAAAATAATACAGAATACACAACCCGAAAATTTTAAAATCAGAAGTTTTTGTTGAAGACCGGCTTCTTTTTATTTGTTCCTATCGCAATAAAGATTTGACTTAGTGATGTGAGATGGAGCTCCAAGGGCCACTCACATCTTATTTTTGGTTAATTTTGTAATTAAAGACTATATCGCGAATTTTTTGCAGTTTTTAGCCTATTTCAATGTATTTTAAGCCATTTTAGACCTATTTTTACTTTATTTTTGCTTTTTTTGTCCTTTTTCCCTTTTTTTTCTTTCTCCCCTGCTTGCCCCCCCCCGTTTTAAAAAAGTCGCCCCCCCAATAAAACCCCGGTGGAGCAGTGCACAGGTCTGAACAAGGGGGGGGGGTAGGGTGCGGTCCACCCCCCCTAGCAGCCTCCAAATTTTGCCCCCCCCCAGAAAAAAAACCAGGGGCCCCCTCCTCCCCTCAAATTTTTAAATTTTTTACCCCTAAGCCCCCTCTAGATTTTAAAATCTGACCCCTCCCCCCTTATCTTGAGAAAATTTTAAGTACTTTTTCTATACTAAAGTTTTTTCAAAAACGTGAATTTTTAACACAAATTCATGTTTTTACACCCTTTTTATACCAGAATATCGCTTTTTATTCCATAAAATGTAGTATTATCTTATAAAAAAACTATTTTTAAACCTTTAAAGGCCCGTTCACACCGACGGATAGCGGATAGTGGATAGCAGATAGCGGATAGCGGATAGCACGTTCATACCGGAATTACCTCGGATAGCAGATAGCGGATAACCGTTCACACCAGAGTAAAATAACCTCAGATAACGGATAGCAGATAGCGGATAGTACGTTCACACCGGAATTACCTCGGATAGCGGATAGCAGATAGCAGATAGCGGATAACCGTTCACACCGGAGTAAAATAACCTCAGATAGCGGATAGCAGATAGCAGATAGCGGATAACCGTTCACACCGGGACGGATAGCAGATAGCGGATTGCTATCCGCTATCTGCTATCCGTCCCGGTGTGAACGGTTATCCGCTATCTGCTATAGCAGATAGCAGATAGCGGATAAGGCGAGTTGCTGCATGCAACAACTCTGTACTGCTGGCAAGCCCAATTAAAGATTTTTTTCTTTTGTTTTTTGCTTAAACCGTGCTTTTTCTTGATTTTTCAAAAATAATTTTATAAATTTCGATTCTTTAAAGTAAAATAATTTTTGAACTATTTTCTGAAATTGTTTTTTTAAAAATTCAGTTGATTTCATTAAAACCAATGGTTTTTAAAAAGGTTACAAAAATCTAAAGTTTAACTAAAATCTAAAGTTTTAAAGTTTAGCTAAAAATAATTAGCAAATCGATAAAAAAGTTTAATTTATCACCAGCAGCGATCATTTTAATAAACAATTGAGGATAATTTTTAAAAACAATGTAGTCCGTGTCAGCCCTACGGCTGACAAATAATAGTAATAGCAACAATTAGCAGCAGAAAAAATTTAACTTTTAAAAATTATCCTCAATTGTTGATTAAAATGATCGCTGCTGGTGATAAATTAAACTTTTTTATCGATTTGCTAATTATTTTTAGCTAAACTTTAAAACTTTAGATTTTAGTTAAACTTTAGATTTTTGTAACCTTTTTAAAAACCATTGGTTTTAATGAAATCAACTGAATTTTTAAAAAAACAATTTCAGAAAAAAGAGGCCGTCAAAATTATTTACTTTAAAGAATCGAAATTTATAAAAATTATTTTTGAGAAAAATCAAGAAAAAGCACGGTTTAAGCAAAAAACAAAAGAAAAAAATCTTTAATTGGGCTTGCCAGCAGTACAGAGTTGTTGCATGCAGCAACTCGCCTTATCCGCTATCTGCTATCTGCTATAGCAGATAGCGGATAACCGTTCACACCGGGGCATGATAGCAGATAGCGGATAGCAATCCGCTATCTGCTATCCGTCCCGGTGTGAACGGTTATCCGCTATCTGCTATCTGCTATCCGCTATCTGAGGTTATTTTACTCCGGTGTGAACGGTTATCCGCTATCTGCTATCTGCTATCCGCTATCCGAGGTAATTCCGGTGTGAACGTACTATCCGCTATCTGCTATCCGTTATCTGAGGTTATTTTACTCTGGTGTGAACGGTTATCCGCTATCTGCTATCCGAGGTAATTCCGGTATGAACGTGCTATCCGCTATCCGCTATCTGCTATCCACTATCCGCTATCCGTCGGTGTGAACGGGCCTTTAAAGGTTTAAAAATAGTTTTTTTATAAGATAATACTACATTTTATGGAATAAAAAGCGATATTCTGGTATAAAAAGGGTGTAAAAACATGAATTTGTGTTAAAAATTCACGTTTTTGAAAAAACTTTAGTATAGAAAAAGTACTTAAAATTTTCTCAAGATAAGGGGGGAGGGGTCAGATTTTAAAATCTAGAGGGGGCTTAGGGGTAAAAAATTTAAAAATTTGAGGGGAGAGGGGCCTGGTTTTTTTTCCGGCTCCCAAGATTTGGAGGCTGCGAGGGGCCCTGGACCGCACCCCACCCCCCCCCCCCCTTGTTCAGACCTGTGCACTGCTCCACCGGGGTTTTATTGGGGGGCGACTTTTTTAAAACGGGGGGGGGGCAAGCAGGGAGAAAGAAAAGGGAAAAAGGACAAAAAAAGCAAAAATAAAGTAAAAATAGGTCTAAAATGGCTTAAAATACATTGAAATAGGCTAAAAACTGCAAAAAATTCGCGATATAGTCTTTAATTACAAAATTAACC
>JASAMX010030854.1:0-13466 GCA_030248175.1 Microlaimidae sp. YZB2_3 | reverse complement strand
AGTATTTGAGATTTCCCTGTAATACACTTGAAATGTCAAGATTGAGGTTTAAAAGTGAATAAACGCCGAGTTGAGGGCAGATAGAAAAATTTTAACAAACGATTGATTAGAATTGCATAATATTATTGAAACGTAATTGTAACCGCAATACAAATCATTATTATACTAAAACTGAACTTAATAATATTTATAGAAAAAAGAAACACTTTAACGATTATTGGTAGTATAGATTTAAAAACGCTTGGTTGATTGAAAAATGCAATTTTGAAATGGACAGATAATTTTAAACAGTATAAAATAAAATGGGTTAGTGTTCTACGGGTTTCTGTTTTGTTATTAGCTGGTCTAGATATCATAAAGATTAGGTATTTTTTATTTGGCCAAATCTATTTTTAAAAAGCGAGTTATTTGTTAATCAGATTTAAAACATACTTGATCAAAAATTTAGTGTGTATTAAAAGCCTCGAGGAATTAGATATTGCTTGTAAAGGATAGATATAAAAAGACACGGCAATAAATTTTTTGTTAGTATTAAGGCTGGTTCATACTTATGACAAAACGTCCTTTGGACTTTGTCCAAAGAACAAATACAGCGTAAAAACGTCCTTTGGGCGATATATTCCCATCTGATTTTTTTTCAGGGCACACAATTTTTGAATAATAAATATGACATTTAATTTGTATGCAAATTTCGGTTTATTGATTGAATAGGGAATAATTTTGCAGAACTAAGAAGTATTGCGACGGAAATTCAAATGTACAAAATCGTCTCAAAGAGAATTTTGCATAAATATAAATATTGTAGTAAAATAAGCGGAATAAAAACGAAAAACACCAAAATTAGCCCCAACTTTCTTACTGCAAACAATTTTCGCATAAAAAACATATGAAAACATAAACTATAATACAAAAACTAAGTGCAACCCAAAAAATGAATAATAAATCCATTAATAAAACGACAATTCCTTTTAATTTGACCCCTATATTCTAATGTTAAAGACGTTTTACATTCATTTTTATTTTTAATAATAAAATTTAGTGGTTAAATTTGAAAAAGTCTATGTTTTAAAAATAGAAGCACCCATTATGTTATACCAATTATTTTATGCTTTCTTGGATTTTTTTTAATTTCTCTTTCATGTATTTTTTATTGTGTCTCGTAAATTTCGTGTATGTTTTTGTACCAATTTATTTTATTAACTTTAAAAAACTTCTTTGAGACCTTCCTGTACATTCGAATTTCCGTCGTTATCCTTCATATATTGTGTATAAAGTTGATTTCATTGTTGTTTTTAGATTTTGCAAATATAAATAATTGATTTTTTGTTAAATACTGAGTTTTGCTTTTATATTTGATTTTCACAAATATATTTAATTGAAAAATAATATGCTGCCATATATTTTTCAATTATTCGTGGGAGGACCTTTGAAGCTCCTTGGGCGTTGCTCCAGATTTTTCTAAAACTAGACCGAGCTTTTTTGCGTTGCTGCGGAGTTTAAAAAAATTGAACTGGAAATCCACAGCGCGGAGCTTCGGAGTACAATAATATAAATTGTAAAAATACAAGATAATTTATTTAGCCTGCGAAACAAGGCATTTATTGTAGGTAGGCTTACGAAGCTTCTTGCGTTGCTGCGGAGTTTTTAAAAATTGAACTAGAACTCCGCAGCTCGGAGCTCCGGAATACAAGTATAAATTGTAAAAATACACGATAAGTAATTGTTTTTAGCTTGCGAAACAAGCCGTCAAGAAGCCGAGCAGAACAGATTTATTGCCGGCGCATTCGTTCCCAGCTGCACTGAGGAAGGAGAGTACGAAGAGCTTCAATGCCACAGCAGTACCGGTCAGTGCTTCTGCGTGGACGAAAAAGGGCGGGAACTACCCGGGTCCAGAACTCTTCCTGGTCAACTTCAACCCGATTGTGATAGTAAGGATTTTTATTTCTTGAAACTTCAGTGAGCTACGAGGGTCTAGAACCCTAAGTACCCGGGTATAAATGCCCGCCTGGTTAGCTGAAACTCAACTGCAATAGTAAATTCTTTTAGTTTAACTTAATAGTTCCCATTTATTTAATATTAATTATTTTAAGTTTAAAGTTTTTTATTCTAAAATGAATTGAATATAAAATTTCTTATGCTGTAAGTTTTTGATGCAAAAGCTACAGAGCTTCGTGATTTACTAATTGACCTGTTGCGCACTAAGTTGATGTGTGGTAAAAATATTATTGATGAATCTTACGTATTTCAGTATTTTTATAAAATTTACATTCGGTGTGGTTTAAATTCGTCGTTACTGCGGCAAAATGAGCCACCTTCATTGTTAAATGACTTTGATTTATTCTGTAGTTAATAGGTTGCTGTTTAAAATTTAAAACAAGTCAGAGTCGCATACGTTTTATGAGCATTGTGGCTTCTTTTGCCGTAGAAAGAATATATAACAGAAGAGAATGTCCGACTGTACACAAAACTTTTGACCAAATTTTTTTGAAAAAAGTCGCACTTTTAAATTCGTGTGAAACTTTTCTCGCAAAAATCCGCCATTTTTTGCTAGTTTTTCCGCGCTGCGATTTTTAACCCAGTGTTAGTTTTCTCGCAGTGAAACCTGCGACTTCTTTTGCACTCAATACTGCTTTATTCGCACTGCGATTATTTTAGCACTGCGAGTCTAACTGCATAACAAAAAAAATACAGACGTTGGTTATCATTTTAAAATATAAATAGGGTAAAACACATCAAAACTTGTTATATTTAATTTTAAAACGTTGGAGAGTTACTTTATTTCATTAAAATTAAAAAGTTTTAACATCTTAAGGTAAAAAAAATGACTTTTACTCATTTAAACACAAAATTTTCGCTCCACTTTGTTTTTTTGTTGTGCAGCCACACTCGCAGTGCGAAAATAATCGCAGTGCAAATAAAGCAGTATAGAATGCACAAGAAGTCGCAGTCCCAACTGCAAGAAAACTAACACTGTGTTAAACCTTGCAGCGCGGGAAAACTAGCAGAAAATGGCGGATTTTGGTCACTAAATTTTATTCAAAAATTTAGTGTACAGTCGGACATTCTCTTGTGTTATATATTCTTGACCGTAGTAACGACGAATTGTATAAACATTTTGTCCCACGCAGATGATTAGTCGTTTCCTATGATGTTTGAGGTCCGTATAAAAACCACATGTACAAATTCCCTATAGGCCAAAATCCTTGTAAACGTTACTAAATCCCCATAAGGTGTAAATGGTGTAAATTCCCCATAAATATAATGCGTTTTCAATATTTCCTTTAAATTTTGACACTTGGAAAGTACAACAAAATTATATCATCATAAAATCTAGCTTGATTTTAGGGCTTTGTTTAGGCTTAGGAAAAAAATTAAAACATTTTTAATGCTTTTATGATTAAAATTTAGCTTTATTAACACATTTTAGTTTCCAAACGCATTTTTGATTGTTAAGGGGAATTCGCACTACGTTACGGGAATTTTGCCATGGGCATTTTACAATACTCTTATGAGGATTTTGCACGTCACCATGTTTTGTTTAGCAATAGTACGTTCAGTGATTTTTGCGCGGTTTTTCAACTTAAGATTAAGGTAATTCCACAGTTACGAACGCACTTTTCAGACTTCAATCTAATTAACGCGAGATTTGTAGATGAGAATATATTTCTATTTTATTAAGTTTTTTAATTTAATATTTATTTTTGCTAATCAAAAAAAAAAGTTTTTATGTAAAATTTAAAAATAAGAAAAAAACGAATTTAGTATAATAAAACGGTTTTAATACTAAAATACTCGATTATTAACTTATATCAAAAATATTTCGTAAATTTTTATAATCTAATTTTATTTTATCCATTAAAAAATCTAGATTTTTTAAGAGGTTATAAAAAAGCGTTTAAAACGATTTCCAACAAACATCTAATTCATCACATGGTTACTAAGTTTTATTGCATTGGCTTTTGAATTATTAAATGAGCAAATTCAATGTGCCATTAAATTAAATTGTTTTAGAAGATAATTTATGTTACTTGCTGATCTTAGCATTCTGCTATATAGTTAGAAAGACTCTTGTAAGTAAAATATAATCTTTTTCGGAGAATTACGCGGAAAATTAAAAAGTTAACTATAATCTTACTTTATATGCATATATTTTGTCAGGTGTGCTTCTTAAAACTTTGAAAACGAAAAATTCAATCACAATAGTACTTTCTAGGCTTAAATAATTTTTTTTTCTAAGTTAAAATTACATGCGCCAAAATTACCTTTTCTGGGAATTAAAGTGCGTAATTAAGTGAAAAAATGTGAAATTGTTTTGTACACTGTCTGAGTACGACGGACGGAAATTGTTTTTTTTATAATAGTTTTTAACTATTTGAAAAGGCGTAAAAACGATTAAGATTGTATTATTGGATAATAATTGATCAGATCGGTAATCGCGTAGGGAACGTGTTATTCCGTGGCCAATGTCAGTCTGCCACTTTATAGAAGTGTAACAAGTTGTCAAAAAGCAAATAATAATCGCATTGTATTTCTAACATTCTCGATTTAGCGAAAGGGTGTCAGTAGTTTTTCCGATTGAAACATCAAGAATGTGTGTTAGAGATCAGTTGGTGAGTGATGTTGTTTGAGCGCAGTAGTTTTCCGGGTGATAGAGCCGAACTGTCGAAATGCGACGCCGGGACGTAATTTGCTGGTGGAAAGTGACTTACAAAACGTTCCGATTCACTCGGTGGGAATTGCCTGCGCGCGCGCTCGCTGGAGAGTTGGAGAGTGCGGGGGAATTCAGATGGTAAAACAACAATGCCTAACCTTGACACGCCCGGCGAGTTCCGCGGATGCGCTCCGGATTCCGAAGACCGCGACCCCGGCAGAACAGCCAATTTCTTAACGCGTCCGCTAAGATCCCCGGGCCAAAAAAAAATCTCCCGAATTCCTAAATGAGACGTCAAGGGATGCTTCTTTTTTATTATTCAGCAAATACTAAAGCACATAATTCCTGAATAAAATTACACTAAAAAACTAAACGTTACTAAAACTCAATAATACAATAAAAGAATACTGACATTTTAAGCGGAAAAATAGATTTTGTAATAAAATTTGAAAACAAAGCGCATACAAATATCAACACAAATTCTTTTAAACAAAAATCTTGTAAAATTTTATTATAAGAGATCAATTCAACTACTAATTTAGGGTAACTGACTTAATTTCGGCCACTTTTTTTATTTTTTTGGATAAGTTTTTTTGGTTTTTCCAATCGACCCAAAATTTCGCCTAAAAATCAAACGATAGCTATTTTGTTATTTCAGTGCAAAAATTTTAAAATTTCTGTTACACTTAAGGAACAGGGGAGGTTTAAAGTTTTTTTAAAGTGGCCGAAATTAAGGCGCTAGCTTTAACTTCGGCCACCTAGACCTAGAAAACACTGGCTATAACTATTGCCAAACGGAACAATAAAAATTTTTAAAGGTTGCAAATTTATCTTTAGGTATTGTTCTTGGTACATACAACCTAATTTTTTCCTATTTACAAACCTTAATATTTATTAGTAAGACTTAATATAATTATTTCAAAACTTTAAAAAAACAAGTTTTTAAGAACCTATACTTTTGTTGAATTTTTTTTTGTGGCTTAAAAAAACGTCAAAAAAAGTCAAAAGAGCAAAAAAAAATCTTTATAAATACGGTAGTACGATGATATTTGAAAACAGCAAAAAACAGCAGGTTCTTTTACCTAAATATTAAGGTGGCCGAAATGAATGGAATCTTAAAATGCGCAGTTATTTAAACGCATTGCAAAGTGATTTTGAAGAAAATATAACATGAAATTTAACCATTTGGAGCCTCAAAATATAGAATATAATTTAAGGTTATATAATGCTTCGTTCTAAATTTGATGCAGTTTAAATACAAAGCAAAAATTAAGAAAATCACAAAAAAATCCATTTTTGGTATGAAAGTAATGATAATACAGAATAAAACAAATAAAAAACTTTTGCAAAAACACTATTTAACATTCATCCAGTTACTTTTGTGCTAGTTCTTTTGTGTTTTAAAAATAAGATAATTTTCAAACATCCTAAATTGGTGGCCAAAATTAAGGCCTGGCCGAATATAAGTCAGATACCCTACACCTAAATTACCGCTCCAAAATGAATTTTCAGAATGAAATTCCAAAATGAAATCATAAATGAAACGTCGAGGATGGGTTTTTTAAATGATATTATTGACACGTTAGAGTTTTAAAGTCCCTCAAATGGCGGGCACTATTTTCGTTATTTACGGCTCTATGTTTTGCTCCGTGGAAATCAAAATGGGACAAGCTAAGAATATGTCTTAAAAAAACAATAACTTTTAAAATGATTGTAAGATCACCTGGCTTGTTCGCACTAGCAGACTAAAATCCTCCTAAGTGACGCGTCAAGGGATAGGTTTTCCAATCGCTAGTATAGTACTAATATTAAAAGGCTTTAACACAAATACAGCTTTGCATAAAAGAATAGATTTATATTAAATTAAAATAAATACATAATATACAAATTTTTGAAGTTAAATATTAATAAAATTGAATTTGATTTAACCAAAATATACATAACAATTATTATTTTTACATTCATAGCGTATCAATGTAAAAAATTAATTTAAAAAAAAACAACAATTTTTTAATTTTTATAATTATTTTCCATTGATGCGGCGTGTGTATTTTTTTAAAAAAATGATTCCACATTTGATTTATGTTTCAATATTATCAACGTTTTTTGTCTGTCGAAACAGGCACAAATCCTTGTATATATATTTGTCTGAATTGGCCCAGAAGAAAAGTCAAAAGGAGAATTTTGAGTATAGCTTAAAGTTATTTATTTTAACTCAAACAAATTTGCAAGCCCCAAGTTCCCTCAGCTTTAGTTTTTTAAACCATATTAATTATGTATGATTATACTAACATCAAGCTTCATACTTAAGCTTCATTGATGTAAAAATTTACTTGTAGTAAATGTTTAAGATTTACTTAAAGGAAACCAAACGTGGGTGGTGCACTTTTTTATTTAAACAAGCTAGATATTATGTTTTAACCAATCAAAACAATGTCATTTATCATAATTTATAATCATCATTTTGTGATAACTAAGATTTTCCACTGACTCTTATTTTTTAGATATCAGTAAATGTGAGTATTTTGATTCGTTATCATATGTTCCCTAATTTTTTATTTATTGAAAAACTGCACCAGCCACATTGGGCTTGCTTATAGTTTAATTTCTTTTAATTTCTAATGTTATTACAACAAGATTTAAATCTAATAAACCGGTGCAAGAAATTAACAATAATGCTTATATCTTATCTGCAAATGTTTGTAACGATGTCAACTATTAACGCTTATTACCAACCTTTATATATGTTGAATAAGATACATTAGCAAATTTTACCCAATAACCAACTAATTTTTAGCCTTTCATCCTTACACTAACAGTTTTCCTTCCATATCTGTGCATCCCAAGAAGTTCCCTGCATTTAACGCCGTTGACATTGGTCCTCAATCCAGTCATCTGCAAAGTTTGAGCAGACCAGGGTTTTGCCCTCCGGTGAACGCCGTTAGTGAGATATGCTCCGTGGAGTGCAAAGGGGATTTATTTTGTCCAGGACGCCAGAAGTGTTGCTACAACGGCTGCGGTCGCGTTTGCATGGTCCCAATGGCTGGTAACGGTTTATAAAAAAGATATAAAATACTTGATAATAACATTAAGCAACTAAATTTTCTTGCTTTTAATGAACGAGTTTTTTAGCTGATTAGGATAGTTAGAGACATTAGCTAGCAAATCAGAGCATAGCAAACATATTGGAACTAGGAGCGTCAAAACATAAAACATCATATGTCAAAAAATTCTGGATTTTGTAATTTTTTTCATACCATAGATCCTTACTTTGATTGCTTATATTTTTTTTATCTTCTTTAAATAAGGTTTCATTAGATATAAAACTTTTTTCTAAAATTTTATTAAGAATAAACATTTTAAACGTTTTATGACTTAAATTTTTAAGGTCTCATTTTTATGTAAAATTTCTTATTAATATCAAAAATATATAATAAAGGAAAAATGAGACACTTAGAACAAACTGCTTGAAAAAGGTCCCATTTACTATTTATTAAATGGGACCTTTTTTCAAGCAGTTTTTTTCTAAATGTCTCATTTTTCTTTTATTATATATTTTTGATCCAATTTGTGTGACTAAATCAACATAATATAGGTTGGATTTAACTTAAAGGCCCTTTTAAAGGGAATCACTCAAGGATCAACCTCATGTGGTTTGGTTACTGCATCAAAATATGAAAAAAATATCTTAAATTATAGCATTTAACTTTTGTGTGTAATGCAGAATGCTCGATCTGTTTTGAGTATTTGGTCAAATAAATCGAGTAAAAAAACGTAATAAAGATGAACTTGGCTTTACAAACACAATTACAAGTTTAAAAAAAATGTAAAACACTGTTTTTTAAAGAACTAAACTTCTTCAAGCAACGCTAAGCTTCCAGTAACATTTTAAGAATTATAAGTTTAAAAATAAATTCTATCAAGGTGAAAATAGATGAGTGGTAAAGTAACCACTCGTTCTTTGGGAAAATATCACGTGCAGAAAAACACATAACGCAACTAACTAATAATTGATTACATAACCACTAAAAACTTTTTTTTTAATTTTTCTCGCTATTGTTTATTTTTTCCTGACAGAGAGCGGTTACGCCCTTAATTTCAGCCTGGAAGACTTTAGCTTTTCCTTTTTGCCATTAATTTCTGAGATCTTGATTTTGGAGAAGTATGGAGAATATTTTAGGTCAACATTTTGCGGAATCGTTTTAGTTTCTTAAAATATAGTTCAAAAAAATTTTAAAAAATACAAATAGGCTTTTTTAAAAATTAAAAATTAAAATTTTTAGTATTTGTACAAAAACTTTTAAATTGTTCCAATATTAATTTAAAGAATTAATTTAATTCTTTTTTAGCGCGTAATAAGAACGTTTACTAATAAAATATAAAAAAACTAATTTATATATTTGGTTAGTATATATAAAATCTTTTTGAGTACCTCATTTAAGAAATTTTCACCTGCCTAATACAACTCTACCTTCATCTCAAATTTTTATGTTTTCTACTTGTTTTTCACCGGCATCCATTTTAAATTTAACGATTTAGGGTCGATGGAACCTTGGGAACTTGGAGCTGGAACTTGGAGCCGAAAATAGGGAACTTGGAGCCGTAAGTGAGGAACTAGAAGCCGTAAGTAAGGAGCTTGGAGCCGAAAAAAAATCGCTAAAACGTTTACTTAAGCCTAAGCGAAGCCTAAATTTAACCCCAAAAATTTTTTTCTTAAAGGCTCCAAGTTTCCATTGCTCGTGGCTTCAAGTTCTCAAAAATTTCTCATGGCTCCAAGTTCCCTCCCTGCTTGTGGCTCTAAAGACCCCGTACCCATTTAACTGCCTTTGACCTGCTTTCTTTTTGACATTCAAACAATTTTTGCTGTCTTCTAGCTGCCTCCACCATGTCCTCTTACCTGCCTCTACCCAGTGTTTTGCGTGCCTCCAACATACTGGAGGCAGTTTCTAGTGCCACCTTTACCGAAGTGATTTAAAATCTTTAATTTTAGGACAACTAAGTCATTACTAACCTTAATAATTTTCAGTGTGTAATCTGCTATTTGACTACAAGAGAATTTAAAATTTTAAGCAAAAACGGTCCAATATTTAAGATTTATTTAATATTTAAATTTAACAATTTATTGTCGAATTAATCCATTTGAAGCAGAAATGAAAATTATTTAGCAGTTAAGTCTACAAATTTTTGTATATTTTTTAAAAAAATGACATTTAAAAGAAATTGTGCGTTATAGTTTTTTTTTTTTTTAACTACGTCATAACCGCAACCATTTTAATTCGTGTCCCTATAGAATTTTACGAAGTCAGCTAGATTTAGATCTAGAATATGGAATTATGTCTAAGTAGCTTAAAATTTAGCATTAAAAAATTTCAGTACATAGGGTAACTGACTTAATTTCGGCCACCTTTTTTTATTTTTTTGAATAAGTTTTTTCTGGCTTTTTCAATCAAGCCAAAATTTGGCCTAAAAATCAAACAATAGATATATTTGTTATTCCAGTGCAAAATTTGAATATTTCTGTTACATTTAAAAATCAGTGAAGGTTTAAACTTTTTTTTAAGTGGCCGAAGTTAAGGCGCGTTCCATTTATTTCGGCCACCTACAAAAAATTGGCCATAAATATTGCTTAAACGAACAATAAAAATTTCTAAAGGTTGCAAATTTACCCTTAGGTATTGTTATTGGTACATATAACTTAATTTTTCCCGTTTGCGAACTTTAATATTTATTAGCAAGACTTTAAACAATTATGTCAAAACCTTAAAAAAACAAGTTTTAATAACTTGTATTTTTTGTTCAATTTTTATTTTTGGCTTAAAAAACGTCAAAACAAAGTCAAACGAGAAAAGAAAATTCTTTATAAATACGGTAGTACAATGATATTTAAAAACAGCAAAAAACGGCAGGTTCTTTCACCTAAATTTTATGGTGGCCGAAATTAGCGGAATCTTAAAATGCGCAGATAGTTAAGCGCATCGCAAAATAATTTTGAAGAAAATATCAAAACATGAAAATTAACAACTTTGAGCCTTAAATAGAAGATATTTTAAGGTTATATATTGCTTCGTTCTAAATTTGATGCAGTTTAAACACAAAGCAAAAATTAAGAAAATCATAAAAAATTCACTTTTTCTATGAAAATGTTGATAATGTAGAATAATAAAAATAAAAAAAACTTTTGTAAAAACACTTTATTCAACATTAATCCAGTTACTTTTGTGCTAGTTTTTTTGTGTTTTAAAAATAAGCCAATTTTCTAACACCCTAAATTGGTGGCCGAAATTAAGGCGTGGCCGAAATTAAGTCAGTTACCCTATATCCCAAAGATGGTAAAATTGTAAAATTATCATTTTTGCAGTAAATTTTAAATAGATTAATGAGACTTTTAAACACATCAAAGTGCGTTTTTTCTCGTTATTTTTTTGCTTTTTTCTGAGGTTTGTTTTGGCACAGCCGGTTTTGCGGTTTTATTACTTTCCGTTCAGTTTATTTGGTATTCTTTAAGTGTCAATTTTTTAGCAGTACCGGAATATTTTGACACTAAATTTTATATTCCATGTGTATAATGTTATATGTCTGCCTATTTAATGTTTAATTATTTTATTTTAATTTCTGTTTAGATATCGCAGCAGCTATCAGTGCTCCACCTAGCAATCCAGACTGCGAACATGAACCTGATCCTGGACCCTGCCGGGCATCATTACCCAGATGGTGAGTCAAATTAATAAGTGGGTCGGCTCTTAAGTTATGCGGATATTCCCAGTTCCTCAAATTTCAGGGTGTACCAAAAATTCTAGAAGTGGTATTCCACGCATACCTTCTTTTTAGCGTTTTTATTCCAGTGACTCCTCATGATTTTGGGAGGAGGAGGAGGTCTGTGGTACTCCCAAATTTCTCTTAGGTTTTTCGACAGTTTTGGAATTTTTTTAGGTATAACCCCACCCCACGCTTCCTATTCCACCTTTACGTACAGTCTATTCATGTAGATATCAAAATTTCTGCCGGTGGTAACCTAAAAACGGCAAACTGGGAAATATCCGCATAACTTAAGAGCCGACCCACTTATTAATTTGACTCACCATCTGGGTAATGATGCCCGGCAGGTCCGATAAGGTTCATGTTCGCAGTCTGGATTGCTAGGTGGAGCACTGATAGCTGCTGCGATATCTAAACAGAAATTAAAATAAAATAATTAAACATTAAATAGGCAGACATATAACATTATACACATGGAATATAAAATTTAGTGTCAAAATATTCCGGTACTGCTAAAAAATTGACACTTAAAGAATACCAAATAAACTGAACGGAAAGTAATAAAACCGCAAAACCGGCTGTGCCAAAACAAACCTCAGAAAAAAGCAAAAAAATAACGAGAAAAAACGCACTTTGATGTGTTTAAAAGTCTCATTAATCTATTTAAAATTTACTGCAAAAAATGATAATTTTACAATTTTACCATCTTTGGGATATTGGGTAACTGACTTAATTTCGGCCACGCCTTAATTTCGGCCACCAATTTAGGGTGTTAGAAAATTGGCTTATTTTTAAAACACAAAAAAACTAGCACAAAAGTAACTGGATTAATGTTGAATAAAGTGTTTTTACAAAAGTTTTTTTTTATTTTTATTATTCTACATTATCAACATTTTCATAGAAAAAGTGATTTTTTTATGATTATCTTAATTTTTGCTTTGTGTTTAAACTGCATCAAATTTAGAACGAAGCAATATATAACCTTAAAATATCTTCTATTTAAGGCTCAAAGTTGTTAATTTTCATGTTTTGATATTTTCTTCAAAATTATTTTGCAATGCGCTTAACTATCTGCGCATTTTAAGATTCCGTTAATTTCGGCCACCATAAAATTTAGGTGAAAGAACCTGCCGTTTTTTGCTGTTTTTAAATATCATTGTACTACCGTATTTATAAAGAATTTTCTTTCTCGTTTTACTTTGCTTTTGACGTTTTTTAAGCCAAAAATACAAATTGAACAAAAAATACAAGTTATTAAAACTTGTTTTTTTAAGGTTTTGACATAATTGTTTAAAGTCTTGCTAATAAATATTAAAGTTCGCAAACGGGAAAAATTAAGTTATATGTACCAATAACAATACCTAAGGGTAAATTTGCAACCTTTAGAAATTTTTATTGTTCGTTTAAGCAATATTTATGGCCAATTTTTTGCTCAGTGGCCCGAAATAAATGGAACGCGCCTTAACTTCCGGCCACTTAAAAAAAAGTTTAAACCTTCAATGATTTTTAAGTTTAACAGAATTATTCAAATTTTTCACTGGAATAACAAATATATCTATTGTTTGATTTTTAGGCCAAATTTTGGCTTGATTGAAAAAGCCAGAAAAAACTTATTCAAAAAAATAAAAAAAAGGTGGCCGAAATTAAGTCAGTTACCCTATGTACTGAAATTTTTTAATGCTAAATTTTAAGCTACTTCAGACCTAATTCCATATTCTAGATCTAAATATAGCTGACTTCGTAAAAATCTATAGGGACACGAATTAAAATGGTTGCGGTTATGACGTAGTTAAAAAAAAAAACAAACTATAACGCACAATTTCTTTTAAATGTCATTTTTTTAAAAAATATAAAAAAATTTGTAGACTTAACTGCTAAATAATTTTCATTTCTGCTTCAAATGGATTAATTCGACAATAAATTGTTAAATTTAAATATTAAATAAAATCTTAAATATTGGACCGTTTTTGCTTAAAATTTTAAATTCTCTTGTAGTCAAATAGCAGATTACACACTGAAAATTATTAAGGTTAGTAATGACTTAGTTGTCCTAAAATTA
>JASAMX010030853.1:0-24153 GCA_030248175.1 Microlaimidae sp. YZB2_3 | reverse complement strand
CCCAGGTTTTAACCTAAGTGGTGTCGTTCAAATTGCTTGAGAATGGGCTGTGCGCAGCTGTTTGGATGCACAGTTTGATGAATATTACGTTTAATATTTACTTGCACCATTTTTCAATCAATAAATTATGTGTTCCGTTTGAGAGGCGATAAGAAACGAATTTTTTATTTAACCTTCATAAAAAGAGAAAAAGCAATGTTTCAGAAGAAACTGTTAAGTTTTTTATATATATAATACGGTATGTCCTTCCTGTCATAATAATTAAATTTTTGTTGACTACATGTGGAAAAAAAACAAATATAAAACCGAATACAGGTATTATAATATTATATTTATACATTTTTTGAAAATAAGTTTTCTATGTTTTGTTTTGAAAAATGCGTTTTTGGTGAAATCAAACTATATATAGATAAGTTTTAAATTTAAATCAGTGTTTGTTATTTCTAATTTAAATTAAAAGCTTTAAGACTGGTTCATACTTATGTAAAAACGTCCTTTGGACAAAGTCCATAGGACAAACACAGCGTATAAACGTATGTGAAAACGTCCTTTGGACTTTGTCCAAAGGATGTTTTTACATAAGTATGAATTAGCCTTTATAGTATCAAATAAAAATGCTATAACTTGAGTTTTGGCCAATTTTCCACAAACAACGTACTCGGGGGTTGTCGGGGTCCTGATTATAAATCCGACCTCCGTTTTTCGACTCAAACCCTGGGGAGGGCGCTAGGGAAGGTCTCGACCCCCCCCCCCCTTTGGGGGGCATTCTGACTATATACCGATTTTACCGGTATACTGTATACCGGTTTTACCGGTATACTATATACCGGTTTTACCGGTATATAGTCAGAAAAGTCAAAAAATATTTTATTTTTTTCATTTCCAATTTAGCTCACGTCTTTTTATTTTTTATTTCAAAAATTTTAGCAATAAAACGAAATTAAAAAACTTTAATAGTAGGGATTTCGCTGAAAGTTTTTGTGGACATGTACATTTTGTGTATCTAACTTGAATTACATTTTTATCACGTAATATTAACTCTGGTTCTGTTAAAGTGAGAAAAATGCCTTTTTTCAACAAAGTATATCTCGGCGTGGAATGGGCCACCAAAAATGTTAAGGATACTGATCTGACTGAAAAAAATACCCTTTCTCCAATTTATAGTATGTTTCTGTCCGTCACGTATGGCACGAGTTATACACAAAAACCAACAGAGTATTCTAACTATATCGTTCCACCTTAAAGGTGCGGTGCGGAGTCAACGATTTTGATAATTTTTTGTGAAAACCTTACCCCTGCCCCTAATATCTCACAAAAAAGTTTTCAGCCGATTGTTTCCAGTGGCTCAGGGGTAGCTAGGGATCGACCGGGGCAGAATTATTGCTGATGCCGGGGCCGGGGCCGGGGTAGCAAAATTTTGATTTGACGGGGCCGGGGCCAGAGTAGAAAATTTTGCCCCGGCCGGTGCCGGAGCAAGCTAAAAATTTAGCAGCATTTGTAATTTTGGTCTTTTTTTTGAAAATTTTAATTTTTTACTGTAAATTATTTGTTTTAATTAATTAATTGTCATATTTTAAAATTTAAGCACTTGTGTAAGTAGAAAAACCTAAAATTCTGTTTAAGCAGAACAAAATTTTTTCTAATATTTCGATTTTTTTAAACTTTAAATTCTTATTTTATTTAGTATACACTACTGTTGTAAAAAATAATGATTTTTGATTATTTTCAGAAAAATTAAAAGTAATTAGTAAGAGTAAAAGTAATTTGTAATATTTTAATTTAAGTAAAGTAAAAATAAAAGTAACGGTCGAAATTTTATTTAAGTAAAAGTAAGACCTATTTTTTAAGTGAAAACAAGAATAAAATTATAATAAAAATAATTGTTCAACGGAGCAAAACGTCAATTTTTAAAACTCCGTTCCAAAGTGTTTTGCTATTTTTATGCAAAAATTTTCATTTTAATAAGTTTTGTAGTCTAAGTAAAAAGTGTTTAGTGTGTTAGCGACTTAAAAAACTTTCTTCTGAGACTCATTTTACAACAAGCCCATAGGAAATCTACTCTTGTTGAAATTACTTATATTTTACTTAAATTAATTTAAGTATTTGTAGGAAAAAATAAGAGTAAGAATAAAAGTAAAAGTAAGTGAAATTTAACCTTTTGGTATTCATTCCGCTGGAAATCCGCAGAAGGGATTCCACGCCACTGCTACTCATTGTTAAACTTCGTCAATGATCATCAAGAGCCAAAGAGTTTAACATACTGCAGCACTGGCGCAATATACCTTTTGCAAATTTGCAGCGGTTTTCGGACGAAAAAATCCCAAAAGTTTAAGTGTCGAGTAAAAGTAAAAGTAATAAAAAAATCGTTACTTTTATTTGTTTAAATAAAAGCAAATATAACTTTTTGCAACAGTAGTATACACTTTACGTAAGTATTAGAAATATATTTAAGTTTAAAGCAATATTATACTTAATCGCACTAACCAGTCTTATTACTTATAAAGAATGCTCTACAAATAGAGCAGGAGTTAAAGCATTTTTATACGGGATATATGTTTTTATTAAAAAACCAAAACGTGCTAAAGAACTAAAATCAAAGTTATATGCCCATATAAAAAATTATTTGACAATAGCGAAATTTCTTTATATTAAAATAAATCAAATATGTTGATAATTGTAGAAATGTAACTCTAAATTCAAAATATGTTAGTCTTCAAAAATATTATTTTGAAGAACATCCTTTTTGAACTTTACTTCCATGCCTCTATTCAACATTTTTCGGTCTAAACATACAGGAGGGTTTAAAACGCACCTTTTTATTTTAAATTGTTAGAACATTTTTAAAACTTCATAACCATTTTTTTTAAATAAAAAAATTGTTTTATTTTCGTAAAAGGTAAAATAAATAAATTATTGCAAGTACAAGCGACTATGTTTGTTTTCTAACTTGTTTCAAGTTGTTAGTTTTAGTTAGTGTTGTGATAACTACTTAAGTAGTTAACTACTTAACTACCATGATTTTGGCTAACTACTTAACTACCTACTTTCTTTTTTAAAAGTAGTTAACTACCTAGTTAACTACCTACTTTCAAAAAATAAAGTAGTTAATACAAGTAGTTAACACAGTAGTTAAAAAGTGGGCAGAAAGTAGTTAGCAAATTAGGCAGAAAGTAGTTAGTGAAGTAAGCAGTCAAGTATTTAGTGTTTTTACACAAACATTCAATATCTGCGGGGCGATATTAGGTATAGGGTGGTAGGCGGCAATATGGAATAATAACCATCGCCGGCCCGCTTCAGCTATAAAAAAAAACTCACAGGTGTTTGAAACAAAATGCGAGAACGTGTGCAGTAATCTACAGTAATTTGCACGTGCTGGAGTCTTCAATAAAAATCAATATTTTGCCACTCAACAGTAATTTTATACACAAAGGCTTTATAGTTTATATATTTGCGAACGCTAACCATACATGGGCAAGTTGGTCCCGAGTGGGGGGGGGTTAATAAACTCCAAATTAGGGGTGGTTAAAATCCGAGAAACTCAAAATACTCATATCGTTTTTTCTGGAGTGCATTTTACCCATATCGTTTTTTGATTTAGAAGGAAAAATAGGTAAAAAAACGCTAATTTTAGGTCAAAAAGCCGTTTTTATAGCATTTTTGGGCTTTTTATTGCTTAAAACATTCATTTTGACCTCAAAACTTAAGTTTGGAGCCAGTTAGAAGTCATTTTAAAGACATTTTTTCTTTATTTTTTCAAAATTGGGGGGTTAAACTTTTCTCCCCCCCACTTCTAGATCGGGGGGGGGGGGTTGAACCCCCTTCTCAGAATTTGGGGGTATTAACCCTGCACACCCCCCCCCCCCCCCCCGGTGCCCATGTATGACTCTAACCCATCAGTACTGTTATACAGTAAAGTGATTAAAAAGTACTAAACTTTTTAAAATAAGTTTGCAAAATACATCAGCAAAACATGTTAACTTAACAATAAATTATTTTTTCTTGTAAACAACCTCTTGAATTTAAATTATGTTATATTATCTATCCAGCCGTTATGTAAACATTGCTAAACATAAAGAGCTGGCAAAACCGATAAAATATGGAAATTGTTAATTATTAAAGGTATGACTAAGTGTTTTTTACACTAAAAATTTAATTTTTCATTCCTGCTAAGGCAAGTATGTGTTTAGTTAAAGGATTAGCTACTTAACTACCTACTTAACTACTTACTACTTGACTACATAGTTTAAAAATTTCAAGTAGTTAACTACCTATTTACTACCTACTTGTAATTTCATTTAACTACTTAACTACCTACTTATAATTTTTAAAGTAGTTAACTACCTACTTAACTACCAACTTTGATTTTTGGTTAACTATCACATTTTATTTTTAATCATTTAGTCATTTTAATCAGCTAACTTAATTTTTTTAGCAAAAATCATAAAATCATTGTCAAGTGAACTTTTTCAATGAGATTGTTTTTGTGATTTTGCACTGCTTTTTGTAATTTCTCGAGATTTATCAAAAACATATGACCCAAGAAAATTTCCAATTAAAAATTAAGTTTTTGAATTGTGCAAGAAAAAACGTAACATTTCTAACGCACGTGACTTTCTGTGCATGTACCACTGATTTCTTACGCTGATATTTTTCTTACTGTCGATAACCTGTTTTTTGTGGAGTGCATTTTACGCAAAAGTGGAAGAAAAGTTCCCACATGCACTGTAAAACCTGACACTGTATTAAAAATTGGGTTAAAAATTAGTTTAAAAAACAAGAGTGTGCCTTGCCTACAAAATAGAAGAAAATGGCGGGTTTTCAGTATTAGGGTCGCACAAATCCAAATTTTCAGTAAATTTTTTTAGTTTAAAAATTAGGTTTTCACCATTTTTGGGTTATATATGCTTACTTTTATTAAAAATATAAATATAAAAACCTTAAACTAAATTAGCAAATTTTTTTTAAATAAAAGCTCAAAGACAATTTTACTGGAATTTCTATTTAAATACCTAGCATTTTTACTGGTATTCGTAAACTTTTGGACCGGATTTATAAGAATTGGGTCCGTAACCTTTGGCAAGAAAACTCTGGACAAGGTGGTACACTTTTTAGACTGTGTTCAGTATTTAATATCGTCAATTTTCCACACGTATCAATTGATAAGCAAATTTTATTTGAAAACTTTTTCCAAATTAAATACAAACAGTTCATACTAATTTTTTGTTTAAAAAATTTAAGTTTGGTGTTTTTTGGGCTGTATAAAAATATTAAACTCGCTAAACAAGTGGACTGACTTCGCAGGGTTTTCCTGCCAAATCAAGCGGACCCAGTCCGAATACACCCTACACAAAATTTATGAATACCAATGTAGTTTCAGCAATAAATCTAAAATTGCTAAAATAAAAACAAAAAATCAACTTGAATTTTTTTATTTAAAAATTGTTTTAAGATCAATAAATTTTAAAAAAGTTTCAATAAAACCTAAAAATAAAAGTTAGAATATAATATAATCTAAACAAAAGTCCAGTTGTACAATAAAAGTTTATAGAAAAACTCACAAATGAGCGAATTTAATAGCAATTACTACCGATTTCTGCTATTTTTTTGTACGCAGCGATTTTGTTAACGTTTCAAAAAAACGAGTTTGATGTACAAAATATCGCTGTGCGAGAAAATATTTATTGAGTGCACAGAAAGTAACTTGCGCCGAAAAGTAAGACGTGCATCATTTTTCTTTAAATTTAGTTAAAAAATTTACTGTACACATAGCCGAAAATTCTCTTGGGTTTTATATTTTTGATATAAACAATGATATTATAAGAATTCCAATATTTATTGTATACGTCTATTGGACTTCTATTGTCAAACCCTAATCTTGTAAATAAAATCTACAAAATGGATTTTAATAATAATGAGGTCTCAAAATTTTTAGAAAAACGACTCATGATTAAAATAAGGCGAATCTTATTAAAATAGAGTTTTAATAAAATCTTAAAATATAAATAATAAATATCCTTCTATTAAAGCGATTACATTAGCTCTTCAAATAAAATTTTATATATTTATCACTTTCTAAAATTGTAAAAAGTGCCTTAAAATTTGTATTCTTAAGCCTGGTTGATACTTATGACAAAACGTCCTTTGGACAAAGTCCAACGGACAATTTTGGAAAAGCCAAAAGGACAATTTTGGAAAAGCCAAAACGTCCTTTGGACTTTTTTCTTTGGACGAAGTATAAACGCTACTCAAAATCTGTCCTTGGGACAAAGTCCAAAAAACAAAATCCAAAAAGAAAAGTCCAAAGGACAAAAAGTATGAACACGTTGTCCTTTGGATTTTGTTCTTTTGACTTTGTCCAAAGGACAAAGTCCTTTGAACAAAAGTCTAAAGGACGTTTTTACGCTGTATTTGTCCTTTGGACAAAGTCCAAAGGACTTTTTCCTTTGGACTTTGTCCAAACTACGTTTTGTTATAAGTATGAACCAGCCTTTATGGGTCCTTACCCCGGTTTGCCTAAGTAAATTTTTTACCTAAATTTAACAAGAAATGTTGAACATGTAAATTTTCACCCGAAAGCTACTTTGTGTGCACGCAATAAAGATTTTCTCGCACAGCGATATTTAGTGCACCAAAACTCGTTTTTCTGACACTTTTACAAAATCGTTGCATAGCAGAAATTAGCAGAAAATTGTGATGGTTATTATTAACTTCGCTCATGTGTGAGTTTTTCTGTAAAAGTCTTATTGTGACAGGACATTTGCTTGGAATATATATTCTTGCTTTTTTTAGGTGATGTTGAAACTGTTTTAAAATTTAGTGATGTTAAAACATTTTTTTAATAAATAAAAAAATTAAGTTACGGTTTCCTTTATATTTTTGCATTTTTAAGTTTATTGCTAAAAATACACTATAATTCCTAAAATTTTGTCAGGGTCTATTCGAACTGGGTCCGCTTGTTTTGGCGAAAAAACCCCGCGGAGTCAGCCCACTTTTTGAGCCAATCCAGTTTTTTTATACCGCCCAAAAGACAAAAAATGTAAATTTGTTTTAAACAAAAATTTGTATGAACTGTTTGTATTTATAAAAAAAAGTTATGGAATAAATTTATTTAAAAAAGTTAATTAATAAATGTCAACAATGTTAATAATTGAACACGGCCCAAAAAACTTTTCCACAGTACCCGAAACACTACATAAGCCTAAGCCAAACCCAAAAAATTAAGCAAAATTTTATTGTTGTAAATTTGTATTTAATGATGTGTTCTTTGAATTAAAGAGTAAACACCCCAGTTTTTCCCAAGTCTAAACGAAACCTAAAATTAAGTGGAAATTTATGGTTTGGGCGGAAAATCGCCTTTTTAAAAATGCGTTTACAAAATCCTATCTAAAAGATGGGTTTTCCAAAGACGAGATGTTTAAAAGACGAGCTTTCCGAAGACGAGATGTAGACTACGAGATGTTGAAAGACGTAATGCAAAAGACGAAAATTCCGCACACGGGTCAATATGAGTAAAATTAGCAACTTGAAGCAAGCTAAAAAACGAACGTAGTCGCCTATATTTGCAATATAATTAATTATTTTACTTTTTACAATTTAATTAAAATAAGTTTTTTTTTAATTTAAAAAAGTGGTAATAAAGCTTAAAAAATGCTCTAACAATTTAAAATAAAAAGGTGCATTTTAACCCCTCTTGTATGTTAGACCGAAAAATGTTGAGTAGAGGCATGTAATTGAAGTTCGAAAAAAGATGCTTCTTTAAAATAACATTCTTAAAATTTAGGGTTAAATTTCGCCTTATTATTAGCATATTCGATTTATAAATATAAAGAAATTTCGTAGTATAAAAATTTGCTATCAAATTTAGCTTTTTTAATCAAAACATACTCCCTGCATAAAATTGCTTTAACTCCTGCTCTGTTTATAGAGCATTCTGTAAAAGTAATAAGAATGATTAGCGAAATTAAGTATAATATTGTTTTAAACTTGAATATATGGTCAATACTTACGTAAAAGTGTATAGTGTATACTATCACTATGTAAAATAATAATTTAAAGTTTTAAAAAGCATCAAAATATTAAAATAAATTTTTTTGTTCTCCCTTAAAAAACGTTTTGTGTCTTTAAAATAAGTTTTTCTTCTTACACAAGTGCTTAAATTCTAAAATGTAACTATTAATTACCTAAAACAAATAATCTACAGTAACAAATTTGAATTTTTTGAAAAAATGACCAATACTACAACTTCTAAAAATTTTTAGTCTGCCTCGACCCTGGCCCCGGCCGGAGCAAAATTTTCTACCCCGGCCCGGCCCCAGGAAATCCGAATTTCGCTACACCGGCCTACAATCGTGAAACCTTCGTACGACAACTTCCGGTAGTGGTATTTTTGTATGACCAATGTCGAAAGTAAGTAAACCTTACCGCGGTAAACTCTACGTACGACCTAGGTCGTACTTAGGTCATACATATTTTTTGGGCGTGATAAGTGTTCAGTCGGTGGTTAAGCTGGACGGTACCAATATGCAAATTTTCGCAATACGAAATATCCTACGTAGAACACTGTATCCGTGAATAAAATCTGCATATTGCTAATGTACAGCTTTAACCATTTCAATTTGCTTGCTCACTGGTTACTAATAACGCACAAAAATTATGTACGATTTAAGAATGACCTGGGTCATACAAATATTTACGGTTGTAACCGAGGAAAAGGCATTCACGGGAACGAGTTAAAAATGGGTTGTCCAACATACAGATTTCCATTTTTACAAAAAACAACAATACGATATTTTGGCCCTCCATTGACTGCTTCTTATTTTTACTTTTAAGTCAGTTGAGAGACCATTTTTTTAAGTGGCAAATTCCAAAGGTTAAGAGTTATCAAGAATATATAAGAAAGAATGTATCACCGTGTATTAAATTTCTTCCCTATCCGTGCATCGTTTTGAAAGAAATTTAACCCCCCGGGAGGTCAAATTTGATCGCCCTTTTAAGTTTAGTTATTTTGAAATCAATCTTATTCATTTGCATTCAATAAAAAATAATCAATTTTATTTATTTGTTTGTATAAAAGGTTAATACCTTTTATACAAACACATATTTTAAGAATTGGAATTAGCCAAAAATATAGAAATTAAAATTTAAAATAGGTGTAAACTAGTGTTGTAAAAAGTTACTTTTACTTTTACTTAAAGTAATAAAAGTAACGGATTTTGGATTACTTTTACTCTCTTTTTACTCGACTTTTAAAATTTCAAATACTTTTACTTTTACTCTTACTCGACTTTTGAAATTTCAAATACTTTTACTTTTACTCTTACTCGGATTTTCCACTGCAAATACTTAAATTAATTTAAGTAAAGCTTAAGTAATTTCAATGGGTTGATTTCCTATGGGCTTGTTGTAAAGTAAATGGCAAAAGACAATTTTTTATGCCGCTAACAGGTTAAAACCATTTTTATTTTGACTAAAAAACTTATTAAAATGATAATTATGCATAAAATTAGCAAAAAAACTTTAGACAGAGCTCTGGAGCTCTAAAAACCGGTATTTTGCTCCGGTCCAAAATTATTTTTATTATACTTTTACTCTTACTTTTCCAAAGAGTCAATAATCTAATAAAGGTATATCACAGCGGTCTGTAGCAGCGTGCATCATAAAATCCACTTTTATTACTGGCCGGACTTTTACTCTGCCGGACTACGGCTCTGGCCGGACGTGCGGCTTATTGGCCGGACGTGCGGCCCAAATTGGCGCAAATTGCTACACTATGACATACTTTTCTTAATTACCCCTTGCTTTTACTTAAGAAAATAGGTCTTACTTTTACTTTTACTTTACTTAAATAAAATTTTGACCATTACTTTTACTTTTACTTTACTTTAAATTAAAAAATCACAAATTACTTTTTTACTCTTACTTTACTTAAATTAAAATTTTTCAATTTACTTTTACTTTTACTTAAAATAATTCAAAATCAATACTTTTTACAACACTAGTGTAAACCCAATAAAAAAAACAAAAATAACGCTCGATTAGAAGTCGATTTGAACCTGAGACCTGGCAAAACAAAAACATTTCCCCAAACCACTAGGCTATCGCAGCTCGTATCAATTGGACGCTAAATCCGTTTATAAACAGTGCATTCTCTCGTAACGAGAATTTCGTCAAAGACGCTCGTTGTGTTCAAGCAATATTTCTTTCATGTTACGTGTTTTGTGTAATTTAAAAATCTTGAAATAATTTTATTCTGCATAAAACTCCAAACAAATTTAGAGTGGTATTTCTTAAAATTTTATTATTTTGCGCTCAGTTTTTAATTAAATTTTTTAATTTTAAAGATGATGGAAAAATTTTAATTAAATCATCTATGAGCTACAGTTTTATGTTGTCTTATGTTATAAAATACCTAAATCAGAAAGTAATCGACCATTTTAATACTTTTTAATGATTTATTTAATGTGATATTTTTCATTTCCTGCCGTTTTCGTGATTTTTTTATTCACCGCCTTTATTTTTTTTGCGCACCAACTATGAAAGTCAAATTCGACCCCCCCGGGGGGTTAAATTTGACCCCCGGGGATTAATTTAACCCCTCAGCGGCGTTAAATTTCTGTCAAAGCGATGCACGGATAGGGAAGAAATTTATAACATAGTGATACATTCTTTGTTATGCATTTTTGAAGTTAGGTAAAAATGGGTTTTCCACCATAAAGTTATCCGTTTTCGTTAATGTGCGTTGGACTGCAAGATTTTGAATGATACATCATAATTCTTTTAGTTAAAATGTTTTGTCCAGCATAAAGAATTGTTTTAACCGCTTTGCCTTAACGATATTTCCCCAATTTTAAGGCTTCGAATGAAATCTCAATTAGCCTAATGATTTTTGTTACTAGGGAAATGGTCCATCTTTTTTAGCGAAAATGCGTTGTCCACCAAAAAGATGTGCATTTTGATCTTTTCTCAAAATTATTTTTTTCTGTCCGTCTGCATAAAGATTTCAATTTTTAATTTATTGTCTAATATATATAAACAATATTTTTAAATTATATAATCACAATGTATAAATTGTTGTAAACATTATATCAATAAATTTATAGGCAAATCCAACGTCCCTGGTGCAGTTGTTTAGTGAATAACAAATTAGGGATGGGGGGGCATAAAACTGACTAATCAAATTGTTCACGTTTGTTGTTATTTGTAAAAACCTGTTAGTTAAAAATCTTGGTTATTATAAATTCATGATTATAAATCATGATAAATGTCGTTATTTTTGTTGGTAATCACACAAACCCTAAATATTTTTAATTACAACAAAACTGCGCCACCCACGTTTGGTTTGCCTAAGATTCTTCTAAAACTAACAAAAACTAAACTTTTAAATGGAGATATTGATGAAATGTAAAACAGGTATAAACACCTTACACTGAAACTTAAAATAAACATAAGATATACAACACTTTACTAACAATGCTGCCAGTACGAAAAATACCGTAATCACGCAAATGTTTTTTAAAAGATAAACACGAAACCCAATAAGGTGTTTAACAATAACATCACACTGATTTTTTTTGTTGATTTATATTAGAAATTGTCTGTTTTAAAACATGTAATCAAGATTAGTATGTACAAATAAAAATTATATGGCTACAGATGTTATTATAAGCGGGTTATTTCCCTTCGACGCCGCCACCAAATAATCAGGGAAACGGCGAGAAAGTTATAATGGTCGACGTTTCCCTGATTATTTGATGGCGGCGACGACGGGAAATAACCCGCTTATAAAAACATATAATTTTTTTATTTTCACATACAAATCTTGATTACACCTACACGTGATAAAACAGATAATTTCTAATATAAATCAACATACATAATCAGTGTAATGTCATTATAAACACAGCAGTGGGTTTCGTCTTTCGCTTTAAAACATTTGCATGATTACGGTATTTTCCGTACAAGCAGCAATGTTAGTGTGTGCTATATTTTATGTTTGTTTTAAGTTTCAGTGGCGTGTCTATAGTTACTTTATTAATCATATAAATATAGTAATTTTATATAAAGGGATCTTTCTTTGGACGTGGTAATATAACGAAATTTCTTTCTGCAGCCGAAATATTAGCTGCCTCCAGTATTGTGGTTTACCCCACAATCATGGGGAAGGCAGTATCCCTGGTAACAAGGAGTTCTGGGGATGTTGCATTTTTCAAAAAAATTTAGGGGTATACTGCGCTGCTTCGCTTCTATGCTCCAGCCTGTAGGTAGCTTAAGGGGCGGAGCTCCGGAGTTCCATACGGAGTTTTAGTGCATAATATTGAAGGATAGGAAAAGTACTAGTGCGTAATTTGGAGCAATCATAAAATTTTATAAGTAATAACAATTCTGAAATAAATGTTCTTGTGTACTATTAAATTTTATAACACGGTAGGAGCATAGGTGGGCGGGAAGCTTCTCGGATTTTTTTAGGGTACGGGAGGGTGTACCCCACCCCTCAAATTAAGGGGAGTGCAACAAAAAAATTTTTTAGGGCATACCCCAAATATTCCATTTTTAGTACTGGGACACCCAAATTTTAGGGGCAGGGTGCCTGTAGTAGTACCCCCAAAGTTTAGAGGGGGGAGGTGTCGTGTTGGTAGTTGTAAGATTTTTAGGGGGTATAACCCATACATGGGCAATTTGGTCCGGAGTGGGGGGGTTAAACTCCAAATTAGGGTGGAGGGTTAAAATCCGAGAAACGCAAAATACCCATATCGTTTTTTTCTGTAGTGCATTTTACCCATATCGTTTTTCGATTTTGAAGGAAAAATAGGTAAAAAACGCTAATTTTAGGTCAAAAAGCCCTTTTTATTGCATTTTTGAGCTTTTTACTGCTTAAAACATTTATTTTGACCTCACAACTTAAGTTTGGGGGCAGTTAGAAGTCATTTTAAAGACATTTTTTTTCTTCATTTTTCCAAAATTGGGGGGGGGGTTAACTTTTTCTCCCCCCCACTTCTGAGTGGAGGGGGGGTTAAACCCTCCTTCTCAAAATTTGGTGAAGGGGTTAACCTCCCCAACCCCCCCCCGTGCCCATGAATTGTATAACCCCCTATCTGTCCACCTGGTTATTAGATTTTCAGAACAATTATTATCTCTCTGATTCATAATGCTAAAAATCAATCATTTTAATTATATTCATTAAAAAAGTTTTCACCTTCAAACTAGACGATTATTGACGTGATATGTTTTATCACATGGTGCTTATAATCTATCTTCGTTCGTTTTTACATCATGATAATCTGATCGGATACAAAAATTTATTAGTATAATACTTTCGAACGGTTCAACAATTGTGAGTAGAGTAAGCGTTTGATGCTGAATTGATGCAATTGCTTCATGAGTGAGTCATTACGGTATATGAAACACCATTGAAACATTAAAAAACGAGGGTTGCTACAATCTTGAACTAAATCTAGTCTACCCTTTATGTTTTATCAATATCTTCCATTAAATAAATACGTTTATCTATTAAATAAAAAAGTGTGCATTTTTAAATCACAGCGTAAGCGGGCTTTGTACACGTAGAATCAATATTATTAAATTAAACAAAATCAACAAAAACTTCCCTAGATGAATATTTTTCTTCAAGGAAAACAAACCAATAAAACTGCAATCTACTTCTCAATTTCGGCAAATTAGCTAAAATTTTTATAAATTTCTATATGACAAAATATTAATTTAAAACAAATCAATAATTATAGTACTTTAATTTTTCTAACCATTTTTAAATCACAAAATTTTAAGAATATTAACAATACATAAAAAATAAAACTGTGGTACTCAAATTATAATATAGGTACCGAAAAATGTGAAAATCCCAAATAAAAAATTAAGTCATAATAATAGGTTATTATAATAAGCCTTTCCATTTAAATGGAATCATCCCTAATAATGGCATAGTAGCCATTTTAATTCGTGAGAATTAAAATGGAGAGGAAGCCATTAGAATAGCATAACTTTTTCATACTCACAAGTGTAATACAGTCCGACACCGGAAAACTCATGCAACCCGGACAGTATTATACTTCTGAGTATATATATATACAATAAAATTAAATATATAAATTTAAATATATAAATAAAAAAAACTAATCTTATGGCGTTTTTATAGCATTTTTTGTTTTTATTAAAAAAGGCTGATATTTAAGACCAAGACCTTTAAATTTCAAAGATGGATTTTATGTAAGTCATGTTAACCAGGTAAGGACGGCTCTTGAAGCTGCCTCCGGAAGACTGGAGACAGGTAGGCGTAGGAGGTAGGTAAAACTGCCTCAGAGGCAGGGTGGAAGCAGGTAGGAGGCAGGGTGGAGGCAGGTAAAACTGTTTTTGAGGCAGGTAGGAAGGAAGCAGGTGAACCTGCCTCCTATGTTAAAGCATATAAAGGTTAGGAGGCAGGTAGGAGGCAGCTAAAACTGCCTCTGAGGCAGGTAAGAGGCAGCAAAATTTCCGATGGAGGCAGGTAGGAGGCAGGTAAAAACCGTTTTTCCCAATTCAAGCTTCCTTTCTATTTTAATTTGCCCAAATCAAAATGACCACTATGACATAAAAATGGAAGGTGCCATCTAAATGGAGAGGCTCATTATAGAATAGTATAAGTTTATTGGTTCAAAGGTTACGGTTATGTAACACACTTACAATACAACAAAATGGAAGTCATAATCACATACGTTATTATATAAAAAATACAATAATACATTATATAAAAATAACCAAAAAATACAAGAAAAGTAAGCATAAAGAAAATTACTTTATGATGGCCTATTAAGACTTAATTTTTTATATAGGAGTTTCACATTTTTTGGTATATTATAGTGATGGGCGGAACTGCGGTACCCCCGGAACCGGAATTGAGATTTTCAAAAAATTCGGAACAGGAACCGGAATTCCAAATTTTGCCCGGAACATTCGGAACCGGAACTGCGTATAAAACTGCGAAACCCCCGGAACACCGGAACCAGAAATGATATTTTCCAAAAATCCGAAACAGGAACCGGAATCGGAATTCCAAATTTCGTCCGGAACCGGAACTGCCCATCACTAGTATATCATATTAAAGTTTTTTTAAAATTGAAATTTTCAGCCAGCTTTTAAAAGCTTGAATTCACAAATTGTTTTTTCTTTTTTGAAAGGAGGGGGAAGAGAATTTTAAATTTTTTTTCTAGAGGTGAAGTATAAAAAAAATCGAAGCCTCCATGACAAATTGAGTTCGAATCGTCATAAAAAAACTGGTGTAACTGCGACTTCTTTTATTTTTCAACATACAGACACTATTACCGTTATGAGTCGGAGTCAGGGTGATTTTACATTATTTATGACTTTTTCTGTCGCAGTAACAAAAGACGATATGGTGGCGTTACTACGGCAAAATGAGCCACAGTTGTTAAAAAATACGCGCGCCTGTGACTCATTTTAAATTTAAAACAGGACCTTACTAAATACAGAATGAGTCACAGTCATGCATATTTCATAACGACAGTGGCTCATTTTACCGTATTAACGACGATAATATCCAATGTTTTTTTCGCCGGTAGAACTTATTCGCGACAATTTTTCAAAACTGCACAAAAGGCAAATAATATGGTCACAGAAAAAGGATTTAAAACATCAAATTTGGACAGAAAAGGGTTGAAAAACACCAAAATCCCCAATTCGGACTGAAAAGGGAAATAGGGGTTCGGGTTACCCTTTCTAACTTTATAAAACAAAAAAAAACAATAAATCGTCGTTACTCTGACACAAAGAGTCACAATGACTATAAAATCAACGTGACTCTGACTCATTTTGTTTATATTAGTTGGGTATTAAGATATAAAAAGAGTCACAGTTACGAGTATTTTACGACGCATTTGGCTCATTGTGTCAGAGTAACGACGAAATATTCTTAACCTGGTAGCGACGGGGTGCCTGAATTGGAATTTTTACCTGCCTCCTACCTGCCTCCATCGGAAATTTTGCTGCCTCCTACCTGCCTCCATCGGAAATTTTGCTGCCTTCTAGCTGCCTCCGAGGCAGTTTTACCTGCCTCCTAACCTTTATATGCTTTAACATAGGAGGCAGGGTCACCTACCTCCTTCCTACCTGCCTCAAAAACAGTTTTTACCTGCCTCCTACCTGCCTCCATCGGAAATTTTGCTGCCTCCTACCTGCCTTCGAGGCAGTTTTAGCTGCCTCCTAACCTTTATATGCTTTAACATAGGAGGCAGGGTCACCTGCCTCCTTCCTACCTGCCTCAAAAACAGTTTTACCTGCCTCCACCGTGTCTCCTACCTGCTTCCACCCTGCCTCCGAGGCAGTTTTACCTACCTCCTACGCCTACCTGTCTTCAGTCTTCCGGAGGCAGCTTCAAGAGCCGTCCTTACTTGGTTAACATGACTTACATAAAATCCATCTTTGAAATTTAAAGGTCTTGGTCTTAAATATCAGCCTTTTTTAATAAAAACAAAAAATGCTATAAAAACACCATAAGATTAGTTTTTTTTAAAACCTATTTCAATAGTATTTTTCACTTGCCAATTTTTTTAAATTTAAAAAAAGTAAATGAAAAAAAATATTTAACTCTGCCCACACTTTCCACCAATTTGCCCGCGTATCAAAAAAATAGTATATTTTAAAAAAAATACTTTTCGCTAAATAAATTTTTAATAATTGTCCTATCTCTATTCCTCATCAAAAAACCGAAAAAAATCCGATTTTGACGTGAACAAAACTTTTATACACGCTAAACACATATTTCAAATTCAGGTGATATTTGAATTGCAGGATTAAATTTTTAAAAAAAAAAATTTTGCGCCCGTGCATCAATTAGGGGAGAATATTTTCTGCACCTTAATTTTCATTAATCCATTTTTCTTTCGATTATTAACTGCCGACAAATAAACAGCTTTTTGACAATTCCAAAAAATGTGTAATTTAGTAATTTTGTGATTTTGTTATTTGTGCACTGGACGAGTTGCTTTTCCAAGCAGCTGATACATTTCGACTTCTGCTTGAACTAATTCCTTATATTATGTCGATTAACGACAGGTAAAGTTTTTTTTATTCCAATATAAATGACAGTATGTCGTGCGGTTAGTGTCACCCCTTGGTCATTCTTGCGCCATAGCACCATTTAATTTGGTTGGTTTTCACAAAATAATCTTCCGCTGGTGTCGATGTTTAATTAAGATTATTTACGCTGGCCGAGAAAAATATTTTGTTCACAATGTTTTCGGAAGAATGTGCGTAGTGTAAAGTTTTAGTCGATTTTGCACCGGATCCTTTAATTATACTCCTTTTAGGCGGATGGGTTTCCCCCAAAATTTTCGTCACTGTTGAATCCGACGTCTAATTGGCAATTATTTACACTGGCTAAGGAAAATACTTTTGTTCGTAAGGTTTACGGAAGAATGTGCGTAGTGTAACGCTTAAGCCGATTTTTCACCGAACCCAATTTTATTCCTCGCCCTCCCCATCGGGCGGTTGGCACACCTCCACTTCGGCCAGATCCAAATCTTGACTTCGATTGTCCACCGGGGGAGAAAACATCGAGCGCGGCTCGTCAAATAACTATAAAAAATAAAAAAGTACAATAATAATTGTTAGGGTGACCTGACTTAAATTCAAACAGCCTTAATTTTGACCATTGGTTTTTGTTTTTGTTTGTTTGTTTTTGTTTTTGCTATGCGCAAAATTATGGAATGAACTGAGTATGGATAAATTGACGGCTTGACGATCTATCTAGTTATATAGCGTCGTTACTCCGACACAATGAGCCACAATTTGTATAAAATACATGGGACTGTGACTCATTTTAGATTTCTAACAGTACTTTACTAACTACAAATGGAGTCAGAGTCACGTTGATTTTATATTGATTGTGACTTTTTGTGTCAGAGTAACGACGATAGGCACCTTGCAAAATTATGATATGAACTGAGTATGGATAAATTGACGGCATGACGATCTATCTAGTTATATAGCGTCGTTACTCCGACACAATGAGCCACAATTTGTATAAAATACATGGGACTGTGACTCATTTTAGATTTCTAACAGTACTTTACTAACTACAAAATCAGTCAGAGTCACGTTGATTTTATATTGATTGTGACTCTTTGTGTCAGAGTAACGACGATAGGCACCTTGCAGTGCAACTCAGTTTATACATGAAATATAATGAAATAAACATAGCGAGTCACCATAATGGATAATTACCGTATCTCCTACTACTTATCTTTTGTAGTATGCAAATCAACCCTCGAAAGTGCGCGAAATTTCGATCGGTTGATCTGCATACTACGAAAGATAAGTAGGAGATACGTAATTATCTATTATGGTGACTCCCTATGTTTATTGCATACTTCATGTATAAACCGAGTTTCAGTGCAAGGTGTCTATAGCCAAATTTCGGTCAGTTATACTACGGTAAATTTACGAAATAAATAAAAATACGAAAAGAACGAAATAAAGCTATCAGAAGTTCATTATTCGAAATTTGTGGCAGGCCTGCTCTGCGCTGTTTGGCTAAGATCTATAAGATTTAAGACTTTAATTTTAAAATTTAAATTTTACCCAAAATTTTCAGACACAAATCTTTTGATAAACTAATATTAATGGCAAATCGACTATGTTAACTTTTGTAAGGTAATTTTTTTTACATTTTAATTACTAACCGAAGGTATTTATTATAATAATGATAAACGATAGCAAATATTAATATGTAAATGATGATTTTCACTTAATTTAATAGTCTAAAAAATGGAGAAAGTTGAAGGGACTGGCCAAATATCAAAAGAATTGTTAATGCCCATTTTAAAATCAAAACAGGGGACGCAATTACAAATAGGTTAAAGCTGAATCGTTTTAGTTAACTGTGGGTAAGAACACTGATACCTGACAGCATAAGTGAAGGTGGGGGTTGGGGGTTATACCCTCCCCAAAAATCCCGATTATAGCTGACACCCCCCCTAAAATTTGGGGGTATCTCGGACACTTCCCCCCCCTAAAATTTGAAGAATCCCAGTACTAAAAACGCTAAAAATAGGGTATTTGATGTATACCCCTCAAAAAATTTTTTTGGGACACCCCTCTCCAAATTTCAAGGGTCGGGTATACCCCCCCCAACAAAAAAAAATAAATTCGGGAGGCTGCCCACCTATGCCTGACAGTATAACTTCTATTACCTCAGAAAAGTCTACGTCTAAAAAAAGCTCTTGAAGGAATGTTCTGGCTTGTAGCCGTAAGTTGAAGCTAGCCATCAGCGAACAAATATCACAGTAAACGCACAGGGATGAAAATAAAACCGGAGACTCCTCTTTTAATCTAAATAAAGAATAATCATAATCAGACCTGTGCACTAATACCCAAAACGGGGGACAGGGGACAATTTTCTTGAAGCGGGGGGGGCAAGTAGGGGAAAAAAGCAAAAAGAAAAAGATAATAGAAAAAAAAAACAAAGGAAAAAAAGGAACAAAAAATCGAAATTTAAGTAAAAATAGGTCTAAAATGACTTAAAAAGCATTAAAATAGGCTAAAAATTGCAAAAATCTTGCGACGATGGCGTCATAATAGGTCGAAAATGGCGCCATAATTTCTGGGTACTTTTAATTTTTAGGCGGGGGAGAGGCACAGCCACTAATATAATATTCCGGGGGGCATTTCCAGACCGTCCGTGCACAGGTCTGCATAATAAAAATATTTTACACGGGTACGGTGGGAGTAGAGTGTGGGTATTTTAATTATTGTGAATATATTTAAACAAATATGTCTGCTCTTAACAAAAAAGAAAAGCAAAAAGCGAAAAGAAAAAAATAAAACGATCTTTCACTTTTGTCTGTTAGGCGCTTCATAATTATACAGACCTGTGCAAGCCGCCTCCCCGGTAGTTTATCGGGGGGGGGGGGCACGGCCAAAACGGGGGGGGGGGGCACGGCCAAAACGGGAAGGGGGCACGGGGGGCAATTTTTTTGAAACGAGGGTGGAATAAAACGGGGGGCCAAGCAGGGGGAAAGAAAAAAAAAAGAGAAAAAAAAGGAAAAAAAGAGAAAAAAGAAAGGAAAAGGGAAAAAAGGGACAAAAAAAGCGAAAATAAGGTAAAAAATAGGTCTAAAATGGCTTAAAATACATTGAAATAGGCTAAAAACTGCAAAAAATTCGCGATGATGGCGTCATCATAGGTTAAAAATGGCGTCATAATTTTAGGGTACTTTTTCATTTTTTGGCGTGGAGGGGCAATAAAACGGGGGGGGGGGGCAAATCCTCTAATAAAACAGGGAGGGGGGCATTTCCAGACCGTGCACAGGTCTGAATTATATCTGTTAATTTTTAATTCGAAAACTTTAATTTGAAAACAAATTACAACTGTTGTTTATTATTTTTTCACACTTATAAAGAGTTTTTATACAATGAAGCTTTGTTAAGTTGGTCGTCCAAAAATGGATTTGGAAAGTTGCCCAAAAAAATTCTACTAAATGTTAAAGGTTACGTATTCCGAATAAAGCAGGATACGCAAGGCCGATATTACTCCGCTCGGAGCTAATGCGCTAACCAATTTCATGCATAAAAACAATATCACTAAAACTGTAAAATAATATTATCACCACAGTCCACTGTATATTTATCGCTTCATTGATATTGGTTGAGAGTTAAAGGAGCAATATTTCGTCCAACACGCACTACTCCTTTAATACCTACTAAATTGATCAAGCTGAAATTTAAATATTTTGTAGCCTTGGTGTGTGGAAATCCAAAGACAAAACTTGAAGTTGCTAGGTTTTGTATTAAAGGAAGTCTACTTTGCGGGATATAAAATTTGATTTGTGACAGTGCTCCTTTAAACCCTTCGCTCCATAGGTGGGCAGCCTCCCGGATTTTTTTTTTGGGGGGGTATACCCGACCCCCGAAATTCGGGGGGGGGGTGTCCCGAAAATTTTTTGAGGGTATACCTGAAATACCTTATTTTTAGCGTTTTTTGTACTGGGACCCCCAAATTTTAGGAGGGATGTCCGGGGTACCCCCCAATTTTTAGGGGGGTGGGGGAGTGTCGAGTTAATCGGGATTTTTGGGGGGTATAACCCCCCTGCCCACCTAGGCTTCGCTCCCTCCCCTTCCTCCCACCTTAACCCTGTTCTTTTTATGCTTAGAATTACTCATTGTCAATTAGAAAATTACAACCAACAAAATCAACAAAAAAACATATTTATACACAAAAACAAAAAAAAACACTTTGATACTTTAATAGTCCTTGTTCCGCGTATCTTTTACGAACGTTCAAAACGCAAATTAAACGGAAGATTTCTTTACGAGCCGCAGAAAACGTTATTTCACCTAAATGAATTTAAATGAATTTAATTAACAATTATTACTAAAAATACCACTTATTTGGTTCGGTTGTATTGTATAATCGAGCAATACTTTAGAAGACAAAGTCCACGCACTGATGATGTGAGAAAGTTTGTGACGTGACCAGTGAGCAAGTGGAAGTTCGATATTTCTTGCACTCAAATAAAAATCGAAAATGTGAGCTGGCGCGTGGCGGTCCACAACAAGGCGGTTCATGCAACTTACCTCCGGTGTTTTTTTTTGGGGGTTTTTTTTTTTTATTTTTTTTTTTTATTTTTTTTTTTTTCTTTTTTCCCCCTTTTTTTTTTTTATTTTTTCTTTTTTTTTTTTTTTTTTCTTTTTTCCCCTTTTTTTTTTTCCCTTTTTTTTTCTTTTTTTTTTTTTTCCCTCTTCCCCCCCCCCTTTTTCTCTTTGTCTTCGGGGGGGGGTCGGGTTGGTGCGGCTGCTTCTTTTTTGTTGTTCTTTTTTTCTTTTTGTCTTCTTTTTTTTTTTGTTTTGTTTTTTTTTTTTCTTATTTTTGTTTTGGGGTGCCTTTTCCCCTTTTTTTTTTTTTTGTTTTTTTCTTTTTTCTCCTTTTTTCTTTTTTGTTTTCCTGCATTTTTTTCTCTTTTCAATTTTTTTTCCGAAGACGAGATGTTTAAAAAACGAGATGTTGAAAGACGAGATGTGGAAGACGAAATTTCCAGACACCTAAATACGGTGACGTGCAAAAGTTCCCGGAAATTTTATCTTTTACCTTACGTCTTTTAACATCTCGTCTTCGGAAAGCTTGTCTTTTAAACATCTCGCCTTCAGAAAACTCGTCTTTTGGGTGCGATTTTAAATTTTGTACTTTTCAAAATACCAGTTTTCCTTATTTTGCGATTGAAATAATCGATTGAAAACTTTTTTTGCTAAGCCTAAGCAAAAACCTTATTAATCATAAAAAACTTTTATTTACTGATTTGGTTCTAAAAACTGAGAAACTAAGCCTAAGCGAAGCCTAAAAATCAAGTAAAACTTTATCAAGGTAAATTTGTATTTAATCTCAAAGGCTGGTTCATACTTATGACAAAACGTCCTTTGGACTTTGTCCAAAGGACAAATACAGTGTAAAAACGTGCTTTGGACAAAGTCCAAACAACAGCTTGTTCATAATTTTTGTCCTTTGGACTTTTCCCTTAGAATATGTTTTTTGGACTTGTCCAAAGGACAAAGTCCAAAGGTCAAAGTCCAAACGACAGCGTGTTCATACTTTTTGTCGTTTGGACTTTTCCCTTTGGATTTTGTCTTTTGGACTTTGTCCAAAGGACAAATTCTAAGTAGTGTTCATAGTTCGTCCAAAGGAAAAACTCAAAGGACGTTTTGGCTTGTCCAAAAGACGTTTTGGCTTTTTTTTTAATTGTCCTTTGGACTTTGTCTAAAGGACGTTTTGTCATAAGTATGACCCAGCCTTTACAGTGTGCTTTTTGAATTGAAGAGTAAACACCAATTTTTTACTAACCCTAAGCAAAATCTAAAAATGAAACAAAACTTTATCATTTGGGAAAAACTCGCCATTTTGAAAATAAGTTTACAAAATCGCATCCAAAAGATGAGTTTTCCGAATACGACTTGTTTAAAAGACGAGTTTTACAAAGACGAGTTGTAGAAAGAAGACGAGATGTTGAAAGACGAAATTTCCTAACACCGTGCAAAATCACCATCATGGCGATATTTACAAAGTCTAGTGTCGTGCTAGCCCCGTGTTAGTTCATCCCGGATTAATCCCAGCCTAGCCTTAATTACGGTAGAATCCCGGACTAATTACAGTATAGTCCCGTGTTACCGTAATTAGTCCAGAATTAATTCGGGATTAAATAACACGGGACTAACCCCGCTTTGTGAATATCAGCTTATAAAACTAGTGTTCAATCCCCATGGCAAAATTCACCATAGCGTTGTGCTAATCCGAAATGCGTTTGCAAACTAAAATTTCCTTTAGTTTTAATCATAAACACGTCAGGATTTTAAGGACCCTCAAAATGTCATATAGTGTTCATGATCACGTCATATATATTTTGCTCTGTGGGAATGATTGTGGGAGGAGTTAATAGAATCACTTTTAGCCAATTAGTGCTTGGGAAAAATTAATCTCCAATGAATCAAAGATCTCCTTTTTCAATGAGCACTAATTGGCTAAAAGTGATTCTATAACGTTATAATTCTGTAAACAACATTACCACTGCACAATATTCGTTTAAATGAGAGGGTTTTGACTATCGTGAAAACATTAAAAATATGTTTTAAATTTTTTCCTAAACCTAAACAAAACCCTAAAATTATCATTATAAATTTTATTTGTATTTTTTAAGTGTCAAAATTTAAAGGAAATATTGCAAACGCATTATATTTATGCTATATTGACACCACTTTATGCTTATTCTGTAATATGTGGTGATTTTGGCCTGTGGTGAATTTGACCATGGTGTTTTTAATTTGTCCATGAATCCATAAATACAATAGATACAATTTGAAGAATAACGACGGAAATTCGAATGCACAGAAAGGTCTCGAAGAATATTTTGCATGTAAAAGAAAGCGAGGTAAAAACGGACACCAAAAAATACTTAAAACCTTCTTACGAAATAAAATTTTTTAACAAAAAAAAACAAAACATAAAATATTAATTATAAAACACCATAGAAAAAATGTCCTATAGATTAAATTTTACATCTCCTTCCAAATTTACTCCTTCATTGTACCGCTCCAAAATAGTTTTTTAATTTAAAATTAAACGCTTTTTTTTAATTTTTAACGGTAAAATTTAGGAGTTAA
>JASAMX010030852.1:0-10794 GCA_030248175.1 Microlaimidae sp. YZB2_3 | reverse complement strand
ACCATTTTATGGGGAATTTGCACTGTTTCATGAGGAATTTACACCACCCTATGGGGATTTTGTAACGTTTATGGATATTTTGGCCTATGGGGAATTTGTCCATGGGGATTTTATACGGACCCGGGGCGGGGCAAGCACTAAGGCCGGAATTCACAAAGCGGGGTAATCCTCCTGCTAGCTCGGTGTTAGTTAATACGGACAAATTACAGTAGGTTTCGGGAAACCTGGGGCTAAGTCTGTTGAAATTTCATTAAACGATAAAAAAAGATTTAAAAAGCAAAATTTAGAGAAATTATTTGTATAGAAAACTGATAAACTTTTAAATCTCTATTAAGTAATTGCAAATTTGTGTAAAAAGTGGCAGAACAAAATATTGTAAATGTATGCTAAACAAGGAATTTTTCAAGCAAAAAAAATAAAATTAGCCACGAAACCTACTGTAACTTGTCCGGATTAACTAACACCATGCTAGCACCCGAAAATACCATAGTTTATTTACACCGTGCTTACACCAAATACACTAACACGGTGTTTGCATCGTGTTTATCCCGCTTTGTGAATTCCGGCCTTAGTTTTTGCCCTGCCCCGGGTCTGTATAAAATCCCCATGGACAAATTCCCCACAGGCCAAAATCCCCATAAACGTTACAAAATCCCCATAAGGTGGTGTAAATTCCCCATGAAACAGTGCAAATTCCCCATGAAATGGTGTAAATTCCCCATAAATATAATGCGTTTGCAGTATTTCCTTAAAATTTTAACACTTGGAAAATACAACAAAACTTTATCATGATAAAGTTAGCTTGATTTTAGGGCTTTGCTTAGGCTTAGGAAAAAATTAAAACATTTTTAATGCTTTTATAATTAAAATTTAGTTTTTTTAACACATTTTAGTTTGCAAACGCATTTCTGATTGTTGTGGGCAATTTGCACTACTTTATGGGGAATTTGCACTACTTTATGGGGGATTTGGCCATAGGGATTTTACACTATTTTTATGGGGATTTTGCACGTCACCCTTGCCCCACATGTTGTGTCCTGTTCATAGGGTATCAGGCAAAGTCCTAACTGAGGAAAGTCCCAATGTAGGAAATAAGTATTCTAACGGGATTTAACCCCAATGAATCAATTGTAAGCTAGGCAGCTAACAAAATCTTTATTCCGACGTTTCAAAGCATCAGCGTGCTTCTTTCTCAAGGCTTTTAACGTAAGTGGGTAAAAACGTCGGAATAAAGATTTTGTTAGCTGCCTAGCTTACAATTGATTCATTGGGGTTAAATCCCGTTAGAATACTTATTTATCAATCATGGAACCCCAAAAACCAGTCAAACTTTTAACCAATGTAGGAAAGTCCCAACCAATCAATGAATCTCCCAACAGTTCAAACATTTCTTAGGCTTAGGTTCAGGCTTAGGCTTAGGCTTAGGTTCAGGCTTTGGCTTAGGCTTAGGCTTAGGCGATGTTTGTTGCAAACATATTTTTTGAGTCTGTAGGGACTTTCCACACACTGGGGAGATTCCACAGAGTTTCCAGATTTAAAAAAAAAAACCCCAAAACAGCCAAAAAAAACCCAAAAAACCCTAAAATTTCGAAAAAAAACCCCAAAAAAAACCCCATACCAAAAACCTAAAAAATTGGCCTAAAATCTTGCAAAAAACCAATTTTCCAGATATTTTTTCCAAAAAACCCCTAAAAAACCCCATTCAAAAACAAATCTTGAAATTATAATTTAAACTCTCAGACCTGTGCACGGTCTGAAAATGCCCCCCCCCGTTTTATTGGAGGATTTGCCCCCCCCCGTTTTATTGCCCCCCCCCCCCGCCAAAAAATGAAAAAGTACCCTAAAAATATGACGCCATTTTTGACCTATGATGACGCCATCATCGCGAATTTTTTGCAGTTTTTAGCCTATTTCAATATATTTTAAGCCATTTTAGACCTATTTTTACCTTATTTCCGCTTTTTTTGTCCCTTTTTTCCCTTTTCCCTTCTTTTTTTCTCTTTTTTCTCCTTTTTTTCTCTTTTTTTTTCCCCCCTGCTTGCCCCCCTGTTTTATTGCCCCCCCCCCCTGTTTCAAAAAAGTTGCCCCCCCCGTGCCCCCCATTTTGGAATTGCCCCCCCGTTTTAACCCCGGGGGGGGCAGTGCACATGTCTGAACTCTAAAAACAACCATTTTGTTTAATTAACTTTTACAAAAAAAACCCAAAAAAACCCTATACAAATCTATTAACAATGATCATTACTAACAGCAAAAATATATAACACAAGAGAATGTCCGACTGTACACTAAATTTTTGACCAAAATTTTGCGAGAAAAGTCGCACTTTCAAATTTGTGTGCGACTTTTCTCGCAAAAATCCGCCATTTTCTGCAAGTTTTCCCGCGCTGCGATTTTTTACACAGTGTTAGTTTACTCGCAGTGGGGACTGCGACTTCTTTTGCACTCTATGCTGTTTTGGTTGCACTGCAATTATTTTTGTACTGAGAGTTGGGCTGCACAAAAAAAAAAACAAAGCGGAGTGAAAATTTTGTGTTTAAATGAGTAAAAGTCGTTTTTTTTACCTTAAGATATTAAAACTTTTTAGTTTTAATAAAATAAAGTAACTTTCCAACGTTTTAAAATTAAATAAAACACGTTTTGAAGTGTTTTACTCCATTGAGAATGACTACCAGCGTGTTTTTTTTTGTTGCGTGGCCAATATTGCAGTGCAAACATAATCGCAGTTTCACATTTTACAGCGCGCTTAAAAATTACCACTAGCTTGCTGAAAATCAGGATCTTATTTTTAAGCATGTCTGTAGGAAAAAAATATTTTTTCATTAAATAGATTATTGATCAATTTAAAATTTATTTTTTTATAGTCTACTATTTATACTATTTCAAAAATATCAACTAAGCACAAATAAACAAAGCAATTGTAACATTGAATAGCTTTAGTAAATTGTGGTGTGATTTTTATTTCCAATTGTTTAAACTAGGCCTTATTCTTCAAAGATTTAATAACAGTTAACATTAAGTTAAACTAAAACTATTAAATCGGTTGAATTAGTATTATCAATCGATTTTTCAAAGCAAGCGTCCACAATACCAAACAAAAAAACAACATATATAATAGTGATGTTTTTACCCTCATTAATAATTTGAAAAAAAATTTTTTTTCTAGCTCCCAAAATTCCAAAAACGTTAGGGTCCTCTTACAAAAAAAATCCAGCTTTGCCAGATTTTGGGGGGGCATAGTTGAGAACGGTTGGGAAGCTAGGTGGGGGGGGGGGTGGTTACCCAGGGTAAATATAATTTTGAATTCTAGGGGCAAGCACTAAAAGACACCTACTACACCTACTACACCGACTACACTGACCGAGGGGTGAAAACCTCTCTTTCCCTAAGCATACTAAGCAAAACCTTAAAATCAAACTAAATTTAATGTTTTGTTTGATTTTGAGGTTTTGCTTAGGTTGATTATGGAAAGAGAGAGGTTTTCACTCCTCAGTCGGTGTAATAGGTGTAGTAGGTGTCTTTTAGTGCTTGCCATTCCAGGAGGGGGGTCCGGACCCCCCTAGTTTTTTAGGGGGGGTCGACCCGGGGTGCAAAATTTTGAAATCTAGAGGGGGGTCAGGTGGGGTCTGGTGTCCAAATCAAAACAGTTTTAAACCATCATAACTTTAATAATTGTTCTTTTTATAGGATAATACTACATTTTATTGAATAAAACGATATTCTGCTGGTATAAAAATCTGTAAAAACATGAATATATGATGAAAATCCACGTTTTTAGAAGAAAATTTAATATAATAAAGTGCCCAAAAATTTCCTGAGGGGGGAGTGAGGGCGTCAGATTTCAAATTTTAGAGAGGGGTCAGGGGTAAAAAATTTTGAAATTTGGGGAGAGGGGGCGGGGGCCCCTAGATTTTCGTCTAGGGGGGTCCCAAAATTTTGAGGCTAGGGGGGTCTGCCCCCCACCCCTTTCTCAGCTATGGGGGGGGAAAGCGGCCGCCCCCTCGTCCCCTTGGGTTGGGCACGCCACTGATCAGTAGTTTAGGAATTATCTAAAAACCATCATAGTCTCTGTAAACCTCAGTTTCCAAAGCAATCTAAAAACCTTAAAACCAAACTAAACTTAATCATTATTGATATATTAAATTTTTATTGATTGAATGATGTGTTCTGTTCTTAAAATGTCAAAAACTAGTAAATAATTTAGATTTAGGTGATTGTAGTTTAGGTTTAGCAGTATTGCAATGGCGGCTAAAAAACGAAACTTATTTTCTTACGCAGAAGACAGATTGATGATGCTTTTTTTAATAAAACAACTTCAAAAGGTAAGCAACAAAAAATTTTAATTCAAAAATGAAGACCTGTACACGGTCGGCAAATAACATCCTTTGTTAGTGGCCTTTATTAGCCCCCCATCCGTTTTAATCCACCCCCTGCAGACTTGTGTGCACTGGCCACTCCCTTCAGGGTTTTATTAGAGGGGTGGGGGCGATTCTAAAATGAAGAAGAACGGGGTAGTTTTTTTGACAGTGGGAGGGCAATAAACGGGGAAGGGGCAAGCAGAAAAGAAAAAAAGCAAAGAAAAGGAGATACAAAAGAAGGAAAAAAGGAAAAAGAAGAAAAATTTAAGTGAAAAATAGGTCTAAAATAGTTTAAAATGCATTAAAATAGGCTAATAACTGCAAAAATTTCTCAAAAATGGCGTCACTATTTTTAGTACTTTTTATATTTGGGAAGGGGGGGGGTGGTTGCACACAAACAGCTACTAATAAAACAGGGGCATTTTGAGATTGTGCACCGTCTGTCAGACAGTTGTAACCAAGATTTCAAAAAAGGGGTTCAACCCTAAACAACATTTTTGAAAGGAGGGGGGTCCAGGGGGGTCCACAGGTGTTTTTGGTTGGATCCGCTAGGAGGGTCCATCCCCCGCTGGAAGGCTAAAATTTTTTTTTTTTGGGGGAGGGGTCCGGACCCCCCTGGCTTTTTAGAGGGGGTTGACCCCCTGTGCAAGATTTCAAATTTAGAAGGGGGAGTCAGGGGGGTCCAATTTTTTAAAAAAAAAATTTTTAACTTTAATACTGTACAACACAGTAAAACTCATGCCGTCCGGACAGTATTACACTTGTGAGCATAGGTGGGCAGCCTCCTGGGGGGTATACCGGACCCCCAAAATTTGAGGGGTGTCCCAAAAATTTTTTTGGAGTATATCTCAAAAACCCCATTTTTAACGTTTTTAGTACTGGGACCCCCCAAATTTTAGGGAGGTGTCAGGGGTACCCCCAAAATTTAGGGGGGGGGTGTCGGCTATAGTTGGGATTTTGGGGGTATAACCCCCCAACCTCTTCCCCTGCCCACCTATGCCTGTGAGTATATACAAAGTGAAATTAAATCAATAAATGGCTATTAAAATGGCTTCCTCTACATTTTAATTTGCCAAATTAAAATCACTGCTATGCCATTATAATGGGGGTGCCATATAAATGGAGATGCTCATTATCATAGGTGAGAAAAGGGGGGGGGGCAGGGTGGGGTCCACCCCACATAGCCTCGAAATTTTGGGACCCCCCCTAGACGAAAATCTAGGGGGGCGGGGCCCCCTTCCCCCTAATTTCCAAATTTTTTTCCCCTGACGCCCTCTAGATTTTGAAATCTGACCCACCCCTTCCTCCCCCCTCGGGAAAAATTTAGGTACCTTTTTTATACTAAATTTTCTTCCAAAAACGTGAATTTTCATCACATATTCATGCTTTTACACCCTTTTTATACATGAATATGGCTTTTTATTCAATAAAATGTAGTATTATCCTATAAAAAGAACAATTATTAAAGTTATTATGGTTTAAAACTGTTTTGCTTTGGACACCAGACACCCCTCTAGATTTCAAAATTTCGTACCCCGGGTCGACCCCCCCTAAAAAGCTAGGGGGGGGGGGTTCGGACCTCCCTGGGACCCCCCTCCTAGAATTCAAAATTCGATTTACCCCGGGTAATCACCCCCCTAGCTTCCTTAACATAGATGTTTTTGGTCGGGTCCGCTAGGGGGGGGTCTACTCCCGAGTGGAAGGCCAAAATTTTTTAGGGGGGTCCAGGGGGGTCCGGACCCCCCTGACTTTTTAGGAGGGTCGACTCCGGGTGCATGATTTCAAATTGGGGGGGGGTCAGGGGGGTCCAATTTTTTAGCAAAATTTTTTTAACTCAATAATTTAAGTGTTTTTAGGTCTAATATTGAATTTTATGTATTAAAACAGCCTATTTAGGCCTAAAAAGTGTATTTGAACACTGTTTTTAACTAAAAACCCGTGTTATTGACAGTAAATAAAAAATATACTTCAAAATTGGTCGGGAGGAGGGGGGGGGGGGTCAGCCTCGCTAGGGGGGGGGGTCAGGCCGGACCGCTCTCGAGCTTTGGGGGGAGGGGGGCCCCTGAATTTTTTCTAGGGGGGGTCCAAAATTTTGGCTCTAGGGGGGGGGTGCACCCCTCTGTCCCCCCAAAAACACCTATGTTCCCCAACCGTGCTCACCTATGCTCATTATAATGGCTTACTTTGACTTACTTTTTTATATAGGAATAGGAGCTGCACATTTTTTGGTATATTATATATTTTTGGTATTAGTAACTATTTTGAGTATTACAACATATTAAAAAACACACACAACATTACACAGCAAAAACATTTATTGGGAGACCCCAAAAGAGTGAGGTAAAAAAAATTTTAAAGAAAATGATGAGAATTAGTTTATTTGTAACATCTGCATGTATTTCTCTTTTTAAATAGATACGATTATCAAATAAAAATGTACTGTGTGCGATCCACAAGCAACACGGTTTTTACTAAAAGTAAAAAGAAAGGCTCAGAAGGCTAGAAATGCTCAGAAGGCTAGAGCTTTATTTGGAGCTCCAGCACTGACACTGAGCAGGCAGGCACTACATGAACTATCTTAGTCTTAACTAAAAAAACAATTTGAATTCATTGGCGTGCCCAGGGGGGAGGGGGAGGGGAGGCGGCCGCCCCCCCCCCGAAATCCAGCGAAGCCGGATTTTTTCCTAAGGGGGTTTTAAATTTTAGGAGAGAAAAATTGTTTTCTTTAATACTAATACAGCAATCTTCCTGATGCCTTCCAAAAGCATATTAATAGTCAAAAAACCAAAATTTCCCCGCTACTTGGGTTGTTTATATTGATAATTTATCTTAGTTTTTTGATTTCAAATCGATTATCCCGTTCAGTAGCTAAGGTATAAAGTTTAATAAAACTACTCTAAACACTATTATCCTTTAATTAACCTTTTAAACACATGTTTTGAATATGTAGGTATAAAAAAATCCTTAAATTTTGTAATAAGTATCATCTGGATGAATTTCTAGTGTATTTTAGCCCTTAAATTAAAAATTTTCTCCCACTCAGGGGGCATTCTGCCCCCCGGACCGCCTGACAACGGGCTCTGCCCCTTGAACCCTTGACGTCAAAACTTAAGTTTGGAAGCAGTTAGAAGTCATTTTAAAGACTTTTTTTTTCATTTTTCCAAAATTAGGGGGGGTAACCTTTTCTCGCCCCCACTTCTGAGTTGAGGGGTGGGGGTTAAACCCCATTCTCAGAATTTGAGAATTAAACCCCATTCCCCATATCGTTTTTTTGGAGTGCATTTTACCCATATATCGTTTTTCGATTTTAAAGGAAAAATAGGTAAAAAACGCTAATTTTAGGTCGAAAAAACTTTTATTGCATTTTTGAGCTTTTTATTGCTTAAAACATTCATTTTGACCTCAAAACTTAAATTTGGAGGCAGTTAGAAATCATTTTAAAGACATTTTTTTCCCTTCATTTTATCATTTTAAAGACATTTTTTTCCTTCATTTTTCTAAAATTTGGGAGGGGGTTTACCTTTTCTCCCCCCACTTCTGAGTTGGGGGGGGGGTTAAACCCCCTTTCTCAAAATTGGGGGGGGGAGGGGGATAACCCCTCCCCCAACCCCCCCCCCCCGTGCCCATGTATGGGGTTAACCCCCCTCCCAAATCCCCCCGTGCTCATGTATGCTCCTCTGCCCTTCTACAGGCAAGATTTTTACAAACTTTATTAGTATTGAATTCAAAAAGTGTGACTCTGTACCGCTATTTAAGGCATAAAAAATTTTTTGGGACCATCACCAAAAAATTGAGCCATCAAATCCTCCTGGGACTTAAAAATATGGCACTTCTATTAATAAGCATTGTCCTGTCCAGCAAAATTGGAGCACTGGTTTAAATATATTTGCGTGTCTCCATACAAATGATTTTTGCAAAAATTGTAAAATTGGCACTCATTAAATCCAAACCAAGTAAGTTACATCTAATATATTTTTGAGCCCAAAAATATTAAAAATTTATCGAATCTAATCAATTAAAAATCGACAGTTAATTTGGGGGTTTTAGAGCCAACAATCCAAAGTTTTAAAACACAATTTGTCAGGAAGTAGCTAAAAGTCTAAGGATTTTAATCAATTATATTTGCGTATTGATGCCGGACCATTTAAAAATACCTAATAAAAGCTCAAACTCATAACTTTTAAAACTAAGAATAGTGAGCTCAACATTAATATTGTTAAGTTGTTTAAATAACAATACTCTTATTTTAGAATAACTCAGATGCAAAATTCCCCAAGGGAAATGCAATATGGAAATTAGGCGTTAAAAAGGGTCTTCTTCCTGGGCACTCATATCAGGCACTCAGAGACAGGTTTGTTTGATTATATTTTACATTCAATTTAAAGTAACTTCCGTCAAGTCAATGTTAAATCTTTTCTTTTTTCTCATCTGCGGTGTTAGTAGTGTGTTATAAAATATCTCGCTTCAGTGCTACTGGTGTCAAAATACTTGAATAAAAGAAAGTATATTAACATAATACCATAAAATTTGGACCAAACGTATTCCATTTTAATTATATGAATATCTGTATTCACGCAACTTACGAGGCCTTGCCGGTGTCGCAGAATAGATCTTTCCCCCAAAAGATTATTTTGGTTTACGCCAGAACAGATTTTCCCCCTTTATAATATACTAGAAAGGCGAGGGCCCTACGGGCCCTCTCCTTTCTAGTTTTGTATATCGATGTTGGATATAATTAAAATTAATATCCACATTAATAATAGTACCAGAAACGTTTTGAAACATAAAGCAAACAAATTTACTATTTATTAAATCGTTTAAATTGCAGCTCTTCAATCGTTTTGCAAGCTGACCCACTTGAGTTCTTAATTTCCGCAAATTTAAAAATGATCAGAAAATTTAGAACATTATAAAATGAATTAGATAAATTAATTTATTTTTTAAAAATTGAGAACAAGGGGAGCTTTTTTAAAATCGGTTTCACCAGCAAAAAGGAGTGATCACACACCTTCCTTATCATTTTAAAAACTGCACTTTTCAAAATAGTTCGGTATCTTAACGCAAAATAAATAAATTGATCTTTCAGGGTGATTTATCGAATAAGAACTTTGCTTTTACAATTTAAAAAACATCGCGTTTTTGATTAGTCTTTTATTATGCACGTGTGCAATCCACTAAAAAAAATCCCCCCATTCTTAGCTTTCTAAAAAGCTCTTTACAAGTTTCACAAATAAAAAAATCAATGCAAAAAAGATTTAGCTTGTTTAAAGAGGATAAACCAAATTTCAAAATTTTAAATCAAAATAAAAATTCAACTTTAAAAAGTACATAAGAATGCATAAAACTGTATTCCAAATTATCTTTAACTTAAGATGGTAAAATTTTAAAAATCTTTTGTCTATTTTATTTCTTCTACCTAATTTAATCAAAAATATATAATATACCAAAAAATGTGCAACTCCTATATAAAAAAGTACAGAAAAGTAGGCCATTATAATAAGCCTCTCCATTTAAATGACACTCTCTACTATAATGGCATAGTAGCCATTTTAATTTGGCGAGTTAAAATGAAGAGGAAGCTATTATAATAGCCAGTTATTGATTTAATTTCACTTCATATATACTCACAAGTGTAATACTGTCGGGACCCCACGAGTTTTCCCGTGTTGGTTTAATACTGTTCGACACGCAGAAACTCATGTGGCCCAGACAGTATTACACTTGTGAGTATTTTATGAAATGAAATTAAATCAATAAATGGTTATTTAATAGCTTCCTCTCGATTTTAACTCGCCGAATTAAAATGGCTACTATGCCATTATAGTAGAGAGTGTCATTTAAATGGAGAAGCTTATTATAATGGCCTACTTTTCCATACTTTTTTATATAGGAGTTGCATATTTTTCGGTATATTATATATTTTTGACTTAGTTGGTTTGCACGCTTTTTAATGTTGTAAAAATATTGTTTTTTTTTTTCAATGTTGCAACAGTAGCATTGCCAACGCATTCTTTCAGGACCATTGTGTCCTACCCCCTCTCATTCCGGGGACAATCGTGTTGTACCTTTTGCCTCTGAGGACCGTCATCTTACAGAACCGTTGTGTCGCGGGACTGTCCTATCGCGTTTTGTTTACTCATTTTTAACGCGCGTGCACAATCGATTAAAAAAATCCTTGTGTTCTTAGCTTTCCAAAAATTTAGTTTTAAACACATCAAAATATAGGACTAAATTATTTTGGAAAACCAATAAAAACATAATAAAATTGAGAACCTGGTTAGGTTTTTTTAAATTGGTTTTACTGGTGAAAGATGATTAATCACAAATCTATGATCATTTGAAGAACTGCACCTTTAAATCGTTTAGCAAATGATCTAAAAAATACTCCCAATATTTCAGCGAATATTTTAAAATTATCAGAAAATTTTACATATTTTAT
>JASAMX010030848.1:0-36823 GCA_030248175.1 Microlaimidae sp. YZB2_3 | reverse complement strand
CTCAATTTTTTTTTGTAGGGATGGTGGTATAGTATAATCCCACCACCACCTGAACGACCCCCTCCCCCCTTCCAATGTCCATTTCCCTTTTGTTCATTTCTGAATATAAATAACGATTTATTTGTAATTGGATTTGACATGTAATTGGCATTGGGAAAATTATGGACAGTTCTCTGTGCTTTGACTGGGTATTTTGACCCCTTAATGTTTTCCAAATAAGACAGTTTGGCCTTTTTTCGGGTACAAATTCTAAAATTTTCTCGCTAATCGCTAGGCGCTTAAAACCTATGGAATATTTTAGTACCAGCACTACCGTGGACCATCAATGATTAAAAAATTCTGCTGTGCTTCGCTCAGTTTTAATTCATTTTTTAATCATGCATCCCTACAATTTGTATGTAACGATTAGTTTCTTGTTTTCCAATGTGTTTTAGTGCTTTAAACTTAATTTTTTTGCACTAGGGGGTATTGTTCACTTCTCTTTTTAAGAACCCCGAAAAAGAGGCTAAAATTTTTAAATTGCTACAAAAATTTTTCTTAATTATTTAAAATGAAGAATAGAATGAAATATTTTATTCGAAAAAAACCAACACTTAATTTGAATATTTTAATAAAAACGAAATTAAAAAACGAACAAATTTTTTATTAAAAAATTCTTGTTGAAACTTATTGAAAAAAAACAATATTAATATTTTTATGTTTTGGATACCGAACCCCAGACCTGTGCACGGTCTGAAAATGCCCCCCCACCGTTTTATTGGAGGTTTTGCCCCCACCTCTTTTATTGCCCCCCCCCCCGCCAAAAAATGAAAAAGTACCCTAAAAATATGACGCCATTTTTGACCTATGATGACGCCATCATCGCGAATTTTTTTGCAGTTTTTAGCCTATTTCAATGTATTTTAAGCCATTTTAGACCTATTTTTACCTTATTTCCGCTTTTTTTGTCCCTTTTTTCCCTTTTCCCTTCTTTTTTTCTTTTTTTCTCCTTTTTTTCTCTTTTTTTTTCTTTCCCCCCTGCTTGCCCCCCCGTTTTATTGCCCCCCCATTTCGGAATTGCCCCCCCCGTTTTAACCCCGGGGGGGCCGTGCACATGTCTGGAACCCTACCATTACCGGTTTTAGAAGATAAATCATGGTAGTGGCGTGCCCAGGATTTCATTTGGGGGAGGCGGTCTGAGGGGGCTAAATGGTAACCGTGAAGGGGGGTTTGGTTGGAGGGAGGCAGCCCCCAGAAATGGGGCGTCTGAAGGACGAGAGCCCCCCAGCGGGGTCAAGCGGCAGAGCGTTTTGTCAGGGGGGTTCGGGGGGCAGAATGCCCGCCGGGGGAGAAAATTTTTAATTTAAAACACTAAACTACACTAGAAAATTTAATTCTGGATGATGTAAATTTAAGGTTTTTTTATTCCTTTACATATAAAACATGTATGCCTTAACTATTGAACGGCATAATCGATATAAAATCGAAAAATTAAGATAAATTGTGAATTTAAACTAGCCGCGAAGCGGGGAAAATTTAGTTTTTTGACTATTATTATGCTTTTGGAAGGCATCAGGAAAGTTTCTGTATTAATATTAAGTAAAAAATTTTCACTCTCCCAAAATTCAAAAAACGTAAGGGTCCTCCTCCCTTACAAAAAAATCAGGCTTCGCCGGATTTCGGGGGAGGAAAGCGGCCGCCCCCCCCCTCGCCCCCCCCCGGGCACGCCACTGAATCGGGGATCTGAACGGAAAACTCTTTTGCTGGAATCCTGTAGTATTTGTGACTTTCAGAATTTCTGGTCGCTCGAGCTGGGAGCGTGGGAGTCGGGGGGCTGCTAGGGGACGCCCCCGCCCCCGCGGCATGGTATCCTATCACCCCCCGTCCGAGCGCGGTCGGTCCACAGCCCTTCGAGTCATCACCAACCACGGAAGAGGTACAAGTTTCATATAATTTCATTCGAAATGGTAAAGAAAGCATTAAAACCCAAAAAATAACAAAAAAATATATACAGGTTAGATGTTAAAATAAAATACATACACACATCTCATGGAGGCAGACCATACATGGGCAAGTTCGTCCGGAGTGCGGGGAGGGGTTAAACCCCAAATTAGGGGGAGGGGTTAAAATCCCAGAAACGCAAAATACCCATATCGTTTTTTTTGAGTGCATTTTACCCATATCGTTTTTCGATTTTAAAGAAAAAATAGGTAAAAAACGCTAATTTAAGGTCAAAAAGCCCTTTTTGTTGAATTTTTGAGCTTTTTACTGTTAAAATATTCATTTTGACCTCAAAACTTAAATTTGGAGGCAGTTAAAAGTCATTTTAAAGACATTTTTTTTTATTTTTTCAAAATTGGAGGGGAAGTTAAGTTAACCTTTTCTCCCCCCACACTTCTGAGTGGGGAGGGGGTCAAACCCCCTTCTCCCTTAACCCCGCCCCAAACCCGCCCGCCCCTCCGTGCCCGTGTATGAGGCAGACTTGTGCATTGCCCCTCCTGAGGGTTTTATTGGTGGAGGGCAACTTTTTTGAAACGGGGGAGGCAATAAAACGGGGGGGCAAGCATTAGAGAAAGGGAAATAAAAGAGAAAAAAGAAGGAAAAAAGAAAAAAAGGGACAAAAAGGCGAAATTTAACTAAAAATAGGTCTCAAATGGCTTAAAAAGCATTGAAATAGGCTAAAAACTGCAAAAAGGCGATGATGGCGTCGTAACAGGTCACAATTGGCGTCATAATTTTTGGGTACTTTTTTCATTTTTGGGGGAGGGGGAGGACAATAAAACGGAAGAGGGCAAATCCGGACCGGACACCCCTGGCTTTTTGGAGGGGAAGTCAGGGGGGTCCGATTTTTTAACATTTAAGTTTTTTAAATCAATAATTTAAGTGTTTTTAGGTCTAATATTGAATTTTATATACTAAAACAGCCTATTTAGACCTAAAAAGTGTATTTCAACACTGTTTTTAACTAAAAAACCGTGTTTTTGACAGCATATAAAAAATGGTACTTCCAAATTGGTCGAGAGGGGGGTCAGCCTCGCTAGGGGGGGGTCAGGTCGGACCGCTCTCAAGCTTTGAGGGGAGGGCTGGATTTTTTCTAGAGGGGTCCGAAATTTTGGCTCTAGGAGGGGTGGACGCGTGGACCCCTCTGGGGCCCCCCCTCTCCAAAAAAAAAAACCTATGACCGTGCACAGGTCTGAGGAGGGGTGGGCAATCATGTACAATTAGAGACATGGTCATTAACAGCTGTATATTTCGGAAGAATGATACGTTCAGTTCTGGTGTTTGTTGTCAAATGTTCTGAGATTCCAGTAGATAAATGTCGACACATTGCCCGATATAAACAAAGTCGCATCCGTTGCTTGAATTTATAAACTGCTCGTTTGTTTTAGCTTATATGTTTTATTAGAATTTATAAATGGGATGTTTTCGCTTATTCTTTATTCTGAGAATGGAGGGTAATAACGCAATTGGCATTAGCTCCCAATGATAAAACCTTTAAAATGCAATAAAATATTACAGAGATAATTATTTTGTAAGGACATACAATTGTTTTAAATATTAATTATAAAAAGATTTACACAGCGTAAAATATTAGCAAGAAATCTAAAGAATTGATTAATTAAACAGGAAGAAGCGCCAATTTTCAACCTCAGCCTTCTCCTCTGGTCGGCAACCATTCCGAGCAACATCTGCATCAAACCCATGAGATAGAAAGCGATGATCACCAGGCGAGTCAACTGGCCAGACAGGCCCTAGGTGGTCCACTTGGTCGCTATCTCCCCGTCCACCAACCAATCCCAGTCCAAACTCAGCTCCCTCCGAGACTCCAACGACAGAAATATATGGCAGCCGTAAGCGATTACAATTAATTTATGTTGTATGGTAATTATTGTTTTTTGTGAAATAATTATTGTAAATTTCTATTGAATGTTAGGTATACGAGGTTTATTCGGTAGTACTCGAATTTCACAATATCTTTCAATATCTTGAAGACAAAAAAGCCCAATTCGTAATTTTCTTTTTGAAATTTTGTTTAATTATAACTAAAATATTCTGTTTAAGATTTTTAAATTAGATATTAATGGTATATTGCTCCTTTGAACCTACTTTTTAGGACATACAAGGTCAAAATCAAGGATATCAGCAACAGTTTGCTTCAGTACCAGATCAAATTGTCTACCGAGGTATTCCTAGTGGATATTTACAGCTCCCTCCGCAGACCACTAACCTAATGTAAGTTATTAATTGTTTTTTTAGAACAACAATTATCATTTTGAAAATACTATTTGGTGTTTAAATCATTATTCATTGTAGCGTAGTGTGTAGCACCATACTACCATTTTAAAGTTGATTAGAAATCAAACAGTCAAATCAATCATGAAACGTATATAATATCAGTACAGTATATAATACTGTACTTATATGGTAATATTAGTCATATTCCCCGAAACTCCGAGCTCCGGAACTCCGCCTTATTTTTGTACTAATTTTATGAATAATTAAAATAATAATGATTTATTGATTATTTTGTCAAAAATTTTTTTGTAAACTAAATTTAAAAAAAAAACTATTTAAAACAAAAAAATAGCCTTAGAAATGCAGATAGAGAAACTTTAAATGTATTTCAAGTTTAAATAAGTTTAAAATAGCTTATTTCGGGGACGGAGCTCCGGAGTTTCCTCTGCTTTAAATGGCCGAAGCTTCGGAGCGTGATATTGGAGGGTAGAAACATCACTAGCTTGGGCTTCCTGGCGTAGCCAAATGTTTTTTATTTTTAAGGGATAGAGAGAAGGGGTTCCCAAATCTCCATTTTTAACATTTTTAGTATTGGGAAGGACACCCCAAATTTTCGGGAGTGGGAAAGTGAAATTGGAACAAGGCTAAATATTTTTTTGGTGGAGAGGAGGGGTGGTGAGTCAACACTTTCAAGATTTAAGCATTTAATGATTGTGGAATTTATCTTTTAGGCAAAATGAATTACACAACACCATATATAAATTCGAACAGGATATTATGCAGTTGACTACTCAGCTGCACGATATTTTGAAACGTGTGTCCACTTCAGGGACTTCCTTTAATCAAACAAATCTTTTGGCCTTAAGGTAAGTCTTTAATAGTTTGTTTAATGTTTAATTGCCCCCATTGCTCACGGAAGAGTTTATATTAGTTTTTTGGAGAAAAAATTGCCATAACTTTAATTAAGCTTACATTCTTTGCATGCACCCTAAAAATCGTGACTTGTTCACAACTGCCGATTCGTTTTAAAATATTCGGTACTCTCTGCACATAAGGTACACATAAACAAATTTGTGCTTATTTTTCAGGCTGTGCTGGAAAATTAATTTTTTTATTGTGTGACATCCCAAAAAAATTTTAAAGTGCCAAATATATAATGACTGTGCTTTTTTGTTTCTGAAGTTTTGTTTTCATAAATGCAAATAACAAAATAATACTATACACCATAAAGTCGTCTTTTAATTTATAATTCTGAAAAAATTGGGTAATTAAAACTTAGCTTGTGTTTCTGCCACTGTTTCCTGTTCCTAGCCTAAAATCATGTTTTTATAGCAAAAAAACATGAGATAATACGATACTATGTCAAAACAGTGTATTTTATGTGCGTTTATCCCGATTTTTAACAAAAAAAAACGGCCAAACTCCTTAATTTCAGAGTTCGAAGGGAAGGGGAAAGAAAGAGAAAGGCGGAGTCACTAATAAATTTCATAAAAGAAATCTAAAATTTAGACAGCAGCTGGTAGGGCTGTATCGAGAATATCTGGTGTTGGATCCAGATTACACTTACAAGCAAAATCTTGAGCAAAAAATGTGGAAAGATGTATTTTACGTTCCCATCGAGACAGTGAAAAAGATGTTGCTGGAGTTTCCGCAACGAGGATTCCGCACTCCCGGTTACGACCCCGTCCCCGACCTGAAACACATACTCCAACGCATATTGGAAGACGTCAGTTTTTTCAACTAATTTTATCTTCTTATTGACTTTAAAATCAGTATAGCAAAACGAAGCGAAAATGAGCTTGTAATTTTTTTTTCAAAAAGTACTTTTTTTCAGCCAAAAATGCAAACCAATAAAGAAATATATATTCAGATTTAAAGGTAAACTTACTAAATAACCAGACGTGACTGGTTTAATTAAGCAGACGTGACTGTTTTTATTGTTTTGAAAATTAAAATAGTGAACCATGTAATAACCATCAAATCAGATCAATTTAGCGACACTAATATCAATTATTTAGATTTTTAAACTCTTAATTCTGGATTTTAAATATAAGTGGCGCTCAATTTTTTGGATTTGGTTTCTACATGGCGCCCGTACTTTTATATTTTCTAAAAAAAAATAAACCAGCGACGTGTAGTATGCCTTTTATCACATTTTAGTTCTTGGAAAGAAAGTTATTTTTTAAAAAGTATTTTGTTATATTGTTGTTTTATTGTGTTTTTTTATTTATTATTAATATTTATTACCCGTCGTAAGTAATTCTCCATGGAGTAGATACTTTTACGACTAAAATAAAAGTAATTAATTTAATGTTCACTTTATTACACGGGAAAAAAGCAATACAACGGTTAAGAAAGGATCAGATTACATAAGTGGGCTAAAAGAAGTGTGGGCTTATATTCCGTCAAAAATTCTGATTCTGCCGACGCCCACCACCGTTAGAATTCAAGGGTTCCCCGAACACTCCCCTCCTTTAAATTTTGGTGGTCCCACCCAAAAACGCTAAAATAGGGATATTTAACTGGTTTCTCGAAAATGTCCCTTTCCAAAAATTTTCAGGTCGGGTATACCTCCCTAAATTTAGTAGGCTGTCAACCATACATGAGCATGGACCGGCAAGCTAGGGGGTGGCTACCCCAGGTAAATGGCCTTTGAAAGCTAGGAGGGAGGTTCCTACCTCCCCCTAGCTTTTTAGGGGGGTCGACCCGGGATAGACCAGTTTGAAACCCAGAGGAGGGTCAGAGGGGGTCCGGTTTTCAAACAAAGTTTTTCTGGTTGTTTTTCAGAGAATATTTTTTTTCTTGTGCAATTGTGTCTTTGATTCCATCAAAGTTAAAATGAAAATTCATTCAAGCTTAATTTGTGCGGTTGGTATTCAAAATGGACTCTTTGTATTTGAAATATATGGTCGAAAAGAACAGTCAAATAACATCAATCAAAATGACAACAATAACTGTAACAAGTTTTAAGAATATGATTAATGCTATTAATAATAATTGAAGAATAATTTCTCAATATGTTAAACTACTGTTCAAGAATGAATTTATACTAACAAAGGGCACGCTTATTTAAGCGCATTATGATAAAAATGTTTTAGCGTTTTCGGCTTTAAGCGAATAAGCGAACAAAGTCACATTAAAATGATTTATTTAAGTTTTTTAGCACAAATATAGAATTTTATATACTAAAACAGACTATTTATGTATAAAAAGAGTACAAAACTACTGTTTTTTACTACAAAACCGTGTTTGTGACAGTAAATTTTGATCTAAATTTGGCTCTGAAGGGGGGGGGAGGCGGATGGGGTCGACTTAAAATTCCAGAGGGGATAGGTTCGGTGTCAAAATTAAAAAAAAATTGGGGGGGGGGAGGGGGCTCTAGATTTTTTTCTAGGGGGGGTCCGAAATTTCGAGGCTAGGGGGGTGGACTCCACCCTACCCGCCCCTCGCCCTATGCTCATGTATGCTGTCAACCTATGTATAACTAGTATTATGTAATAATATAATTTATGGTATCAATAAATTAACCATTGTGTAAAAAAGATATGGTTGGGTTAATTGCTTAAAACTTTTTCCTAATTACCCATTAAAGTGTATTATCTGACTTATTTTTAAAATTGATATAAACAGAACAGTTCAATAAAAACCAATTTTATATAGGTCGATTAGGATTGTGTGTTTTGGAAAGAAATTAAAAAAATTTTGCATTATATTTGTTATACTTATAATTCCAGAGCACGGAGCAGTATGTGGACATGATTGCCTTGTACCAGGATAAATTCGGTTTCAGTTTGGAGGAGCAGCTCTACGAAACGGCGTCCGTCCACCACCCCGCCACGCCCCCCATCCCTTCGGAAATGGACGTCCTTTTCCCTCCCCTTCAAGCGGAAAGCGATCCCGCCCCCTCCAGCGGCTTCCCGCCGTCGCCCTCGCGACCCTCAGCGCCCAAACGAAGCGGAGTTTTTGACGAAAATCTCATCTTCGGTCTACCGTGGAAGGTGAGGATTTTTTTTGTTTTGGCTTATAGAAATCAAGAAAGTAAATAATTGTCAGAGTGAAGTTAAGTGTTTTTTATCATTACAGAATTGTTCTGATTGTCAAATATCTTAGGGCGTATTTTTGCACTAGTTTAGCCAATATTCTTATTAACAAACTGAATGAAGTAGCAAAGAGTATGTGGCAACCACAAACATTACATACAATGTATATGGTAACATAAAACCCCCACACAAAATTATGTGTAATAGTACTACATGTACATCCCCATCATTTATTTCTAGCAAAATTATGAAACTCTACACAATACATTGCATTACCAAGGCGAACCAATCACGTTCGCCTGATTACGGGCTCTTGGTTTACTAGAAAATGGTCCTCAGGCTTGTGGTAAATAAGCTCTAAAAAGCACCATTCTTAGTACTATTTTTAAATTTTTTTAGTGGAGAAGCGGTTATTTAATTTTCTGAAAGGGAGTTCCAATATGAAACAACTCTGTTACAGAAAAAGGATTTGCGACAGTTAATTGGAGATTTCTGAACTTTAAGTTTTAGAGAATGTCTTCTAGTAGAGTTTTGATTTAAGCAGAAAAAATCATGGGGATTAATATTTGTTTTAAAATGAAGTATCTTGTAACACTCCAAAAGATCACTAATATTTTGTCGTTCACTTAGTTTTTGAAGTTTTAAAAATTTTAATCGTTCTTCATAAGAAACATAACTTAGGATGCATCGCTTGTATAGCGTTCGTGTAAAATTACGTTGAACACGCTCAATTAGCTCGATATCCTTAATCAAGTAAGCACTCCAAACAACACTAGCATACTCAACAATCGGTCGTATAAATGATGTGTACGCTCTTAAAAATTTTTGACTGAGTTAGACCTAAATGCTCTAAATATTAAGGCAGTGATTTTTAAAGCTTGTTTGTTATAATTTCACAATGCTGAGAGAATTTAAAATCTTCAGAAATATAAACTCCTAGATCTTTAGACTTTAATTACTTTATTTTTTGAACGAATTTTATTATCTAACTTATAATCAAATGGATTTATGTGTTTTTTAATCCCAATATTTAAAACTTCGCACTTGTTTTCAGCCAACTGCAATTGTCACTGTTTTGACCAGTCCCATATTCTGTTTAAGTTGTCTTGAAGGAAACCTCTTTTTTCTTCCTCGTCTTCATGAGAATAATCTATAAAAAACTTAGCATCGTCCGCGAAGAGCTTTTTTTGGAGTGTTTTATGCAGTCTACAATGTTGTTTATGTAAATCAGGAACAGAAATGGACCGAAAACCTATCCTTGAGGAACTGAGCTCTTAACACCATGGAAAGCTGATTCATGGTTATTCAACAATACTTTAAGATCCCTGCTTACTAAGAAACATTAGATCCATTTAAGAAATCGCCCAGTTACCCCAAATTTTTGTAATTGGTATAAGAGCTTTTGATGCGAAACCGTGTCAAATGCTTTAGCAAAATCCAAATAAAATAACTCAACATTTTTCTTATTTTTTGCAGATAAAGTTCATTCATTTAAGGTTTCGAGCAACTGAGTAAAAGTAAAGCTATTTGCCTGAAAGCCGTGTTGGCACCTTGACAAGACATTAAAAAAAAGGCAGAAAGCTCCTGCATAACCAGTCGCTCCATAATTTTACAGGCAAAACTTGTTAATAATATAGGTCGATGATTTTTTTATTGCTTTTTGAACCTTTTTTATATTCTCTTAAAGCCTTAATAATTTTTTAAAAGTTGGTTTTTATGAAATAAAACAAATAGCTAACTAATACTGTAGTTGTTTAATTGTTACTAACATAAAATTAGAACACTGCTCTACTAACACTTTGTGTATATATGTTTATTTAATATAGCTACATCTGACTACTAAAAGCCACAAAACCTTAAAAACCAAACTAAAATCTATTAATCTTCAAATAAGAAAACTTACATAAGCAAACAGTTTACCTAATAAATAACCATACAAAGGGGGGGGGTGGGTTTGGGGGGGGGGGGGGTTTTTTGGGGGGGGTTTTTTTTTTTTTTTTGGTCGGGGGGGCTGGGGGGGGGGGTGGGCGGGGGGGGGGGGGGGTGGGGGGGGGGCGGGGGGGTCCCCCCCCCCCCCCCCCTTCGTACCTATTCTAAAATGCTTTGTTAATTTGCTTTCTAAACCTAGTTATGGTGTACACACTAAACCTGCTTCTGCAAAAAACTAAAGGTGTTTTACTTAATCTGCTTTCTGCACCATTTAATGTGTCAATCTTTATTTGTCCTGTTTTGCATATTAACGGTATCAAAAATAAATCCATCTATACTAGCTTTTTTGTTCTACCTAACCTGCTTCTACACCTGTTTAGGTGTTTTCACTTAAACTGCTTTCTACACCCTCTGTGGTGTTTATTTAACAATTATTCTCCAAACATTTACTTGTATCTAACATTTACCTAACCTGCTTCTGCACCTATTTAGGTGTTTTCTTCTAACCTGCTTTCTACACCTTTTAAGGTGTTTTTGTTTTTGCTTACTTTACACAATTATGCAGTGGCGTGCCCAGGGGGGGGGGAGGCGGCCGCCCCCTCTCGAAATCCGGCGAAGCTGGATTTTTTGTAAGGGGCCCTTACGTTTTTTTAATTTTGGGAGAAAAAAATTTTTTTTTCTTTAATATTAATACAGAAACTTTCCTGATGCCTTCCAAAAGCATATTAATAGTCAAAAAACCAAAATTTTCCCGCTACGCGCAGTGGCGTGCCCAGGGGCGGGGGGGGGGGGGGGGGCGGCCGCTCCCCCCTCCGAAATCCGGCATAGCCGGATTTTTTTTGTAAGGGGGGACCCTTACGTTTTTTGAATTTTGGGAGAGAAAATTTTTTTTCTTAAATATTAATACAGAAACTTTCCTGATGCCTTCCAAAAGCATATTAATAGTCAAAAAACCAAATTTTCCCCGCTTCGCGGGTAGTTTAAATTGACAATTTATCTCAGTTTTTCCATTTCCATCGATTTTGCCGCTCAATATTTAAGGCATACATGTTAAATAAAACTACTATAAACACTATTAACCTTTTATTAACGTTTTAAACACATGTTTTAAATGGATAGGAATAAAAATAAACTTAAATTTTGTTTTAATTATCATCTGGAATTAAAATTTCTAGTGTATTTTAGCGCCTTAAATTAAAAATTTTCTCCCCCGGGGGGCATTCTGCCCCCGGACCCCCCTGACAAGGGGCTCTGCCCCTTTACCCCGCTGAGGGGCTCTCGCCCCCCAGACCCCCTATTTTTAGGGGGCTGCCGCTCCCCCAATTCCAATTCCCCCCTTCAGGGTTAGTATGTACCCCCCCCCAGACCCCCCCCCAAATAAAATCCTGGGCACGCCACTGGCTACGCGGGTAGTTTAAATTGACAATTTATCTTAGTTTTTTGATTTCCAATCGATTATCACGTTTAGTAGTTAAGGCATACATGATTAATAAAACTGCTATAAACACTATTATCCTTTTATTAACGTTTAAACACATGTTTTTAATGTATAGGTATAAAAAAAACCTTAAAATTTGTAATAAGTATCATATGGAATTAAAATTTCTATTGTATTTTAGCACCTTAAATTAAAAATTTTCTCCCCCAGAGGTATTCTGCCCCCGGACCCCCCTGACAAGGGGCTCTGCCCCTTGACCCCGCTGGGGGGCTCTCGACCCCCGGACCCCCCATATCTGGGGAGCTCCCGCCTCCCAGACTCCCCATCAGGGTTAGTTTTTACCCCCCAGACCGCCCCCCCCCCTGAAATGAAATCCTGGGCACGCCACTGCAATTATGCTAGTTATTTGTTAAAATTTTAACGTAAAAATAATTTTGTACCAAATGTAAAACTTATAATACAATTAAATTTTAAAAAAATTTTCTGCTTAGTTTAATTTCTATGTTTTTAAGTATGAATTTTCAAAAATATATTTTTTAATTATTACATAAATTTTATAATAATGCATTAAAATACATCTCTATATTAACCTTTCCTTCTCATTTATTATAACTAGGAATAACAAAAGCAGTTTTCCAGTTATAAGGCAAAGAACCAGAGTTAAAAAATTTTTGAAAGATATGAGACAGCGGTTTTGCTATCATGGTTGACAAATGTTTAAAAAAATACGCAGGAAAACCATCAGGTGTTTTTGATATTTTATTTAGAAGTTTTTTTATAGCTTTTAACACGTTTTTCACAGTAAAAAACATGTTTTCTAGCGTTCTAATTTTTTTGTTATCAAAAGATGGCAGGTTTCCGTCATCATTAGTAAAAACCAGACCTGTGCACTGCCCCCCCGGGGTTAAAACGGGGGGGCAATTCCAAAATGGGGGGGCACGGGGGGGCAACTTTTTTGAAACGGGGGGGCAATAAAACGGGGGGGTCAAACAGGGGGAAAGAAAAAAGAGAAAAAAAGAAGGGAAAAGGGCAAAAAGGGACAAAAAAAGCGAAAATAAGGTAAAAATAGGTCTAAAATGGCTTAAAATACATTGCAATAGGCTAAAAACTGCAAAAAATTCGCGATGATGGCGTCATCATTGGTCAAAAATGGATTCATAATTTTAGGGTACTTTTTCATTTTTTGGCGGGGGGGCATTTCCAGACCGTGCACAGGTCTGAAAAACAGAACTGAAATAATTTGCAAACAACTCAGCTTTATCACTATCATTTATAACAATCGATTCTGTTTCGTTTTAAATTGGTGGAATGTTTTCTTTAGTTTTAATCTTATTATTAACATATTTATAAAAGTTTTATATATTTTTTGAGCGTAAAATTGGTTCTTCTAAATTTTGATTATAGAATTTAACTAACTGCTTGTATTCTTTACAAAGTTGTTTATATTTTGATTTGTTTCCGGAGGTTTTGTAAATTCGCCACGCTTTTTGTTTTTTTTATTTTGAAGTCTGATTAGATAATATGTTGGGTATCTATGTTTATTAGTAATTTTACTTATTTTTTTAAGCGGAACATGTCGTCTAATTCCTTCAAATAAAATGTCTTTAAAAAACTGTCAATGTTCCTCCATAGTCCTGCAAAATGAAAAGAGATAATCCCAGTCAACTGTCATTAAAAATAACGAGAACGTTTCATAGTCACCTTTAGAAAAATTAGGCACCCAGCGTTCCTCAGTTAATTTATCAGAAGTTACAAAGACATTCGTGTCAAGAGTAAGTTGAATTGAGTTGTGATCAGATGTTGAAAACCCAGGCAGAATATTTGTTTTAGAAAATATTTCAGGATCATTGGATAAAACTAAATCATGGTAATTATTATTTCTTGTTGGATCAGTAGCTAATTGTGACAGACTAAGTTCCATGAAAAAAATAAACCATTCCTTTTCAGTGGAGTTATTTGAATTAACAACCGATTTCGACCAATCAATACCCGGCAGGTTAAAATCACCAGCAAGAATAACTGGTCCCCTAAAGTCCTCGATAATTTCACGTAGCAACTGAAAAATATCTGTCTGTTTTACAGTTTGTTTGTGGCTTTCAGTACAAGCAAATAAGTCTTATTTTTGACTTACATATTAGTAAAAAATCAACGATAAACATTGAAATTATTATTGTTATTTATCATTTTGTTAGAGATACTCTCATTAAACCATGTTTCCGTAATCATGAAAAAATCATCACCAAAAATTTTATCCTGTCCCAAAACCAATATATTAAATTCATCTAAGGCATTTTTGACACTTCTTGCGTTAAAATATAAAGCGTTTACTAAAAACTTTGCAACTGGTCCGCGCATTTACCTATTTCGAATCCAACATATTGATTTCGGTTTGGGAATTGCTATCAAATAGATAGGGTTCACTCCTGTCAGAGTAACGAATGTGAACCCATCTCGTTTTGTCCTCTAAAATCTTATTTTTTGTTTCTATCAAATCAACTTGCTTTTTCCTCTGCTCATTGGTGAGAGAAGGTCGCACATACACACCTTTATATTTCTCGGAGCTTTTCAGGTTTCCGCCGGAACGCACCAATTTGTTTCTAACCCCATTAGAAGCGAGTCGGATTTTTAGCTGTCGGTTAGGAAATCGCTCCGTTTTTTTTGCCAATTCTAAAATGTTCGGCGATGGAAACGACTTCTACATCGCGACTTAAACTGTCCGCTCTGTAAAACACAAATACACACAACACAACATCTTTTCACATGCACACACATTAATACTACCTTGGGACCAGAATACCTTTGGGTGAACCCTGCAGTGGTTGCTGATCTCCTCCGGGAGTGGGAAGAGTGGGTGAGCAAGACGAGGAGCGTGCCAGACGGAACAAACCAGGGTTGAACGAAATCCTGGTTACTGGCAAAGGACACTTCTCCATCGCCCGCTAACATAAAAACAAACTCCTGCACGGTTTGAGTGTCATCTTTTGGAGAAGTCGCCGCTGGCAAACCGGTAACCACCATCAAGGTCGCATGTTCTTTGGAAGCCTCGATTTTTTCCATTTATTTTTCATGAAAGGAATAAGCTGAAGAAAAACGGCCTTGCAAATTTCCGAACTAGATCTTTATTTATGGTGGGTTCACTTTCGAGCGTAACTATTCTTTCCTTAATATTCTTGTTATGTTCTTCAAAAGTTTTGAACTGTTGGCGTAAAAAGTAGCCGCTTTCTTTGAGTAATAAGTAAAGTAAAAAGTAGCCGCTTTCTTTGAGTACATTATTTGTAATTTAAATTTTAATACCCATTGAGCAATTTTTTAAGTACAGAATTGTTGAAAAATGCCAATTTTGGAAGGTCATATCTCTTAAACCACTGGAGATATTTGGATGAAAAATGTTTTTGTGCTATTGGGGGCACGGGTAAGGTTTTCACAAAATGTAATTAAGATCAAAGACAAAAAGTTTGAGTTGGTACTCGGTACGGGTACGGCCCTTTAAGCTCTTTCCTATCTTACTTTCAAGTCAAAAAGATTATAAATCAAAATTAATAAGTAATAATATTTTACTTGTTTTTAAACGATTTTTCCTATTTATTTAATATTTGGTGGGTTTATTACAAAACTTTTTTTTATCCCACATAACCTTAAAAGTTTTTTTAAAGTATGGGTTTATTATATACAATTAGATTTGGATTAATTTCAATCAAACATAAATGGATGCAGTCAGGCACAAAGTGGAAACGTTTGTGCTCTGGAAAGATTGAACGGTATTGGCCTTCCCTTTCTGGATGAATTTATTTCGGTCCGGTTAGAGTCGCTGCGTAGAAGCTCCGTCGTTGACTCCCAAAAATGGCCCCAACTGACCATCTTCATCAAGAGACTAAAGTCCTACCAATCGAAAGCCACACCAATCTTCTTTCAACACAATTTTTAGCAAAAAACATGCAGTCAACACATCCATCTACTAACGGAATCACAGCCAATGACCATAGACCAAGAGAGATGAAACATACCCTCCAATCAAAACTTGGACCAACAGCCAAAAGTTTCTACAACCATATGCCTACAGAAAAAACCATCCAATCAAAATCCACTCATATTTCGTCAAAAAAAAACATTTTGCAACTCCAACTTAACGCACTATTAAAATAAAAACCGCCACCAATCAACATAAGCGAGCAACAACTCCCCAGGAAGTCAAGAACCCTCGTGGCACAACTTAGATCCGGACATTGCCACCGCCTCAACTCGTTACAAATCCAGAATCAACAACTCCATTAAAAATGAATGCCCCCACTGCAGGGGCAAACCTCATGACGTCAAACATCTTTTTATATGCCCTCAACATCCAACGACACTCAAAATAGAAGATCTATGGGAAAGAAAAGTGGATGCGGTCGGGTTCTTAGAGGGCATAACCTGATGCCCCGGCTATGAACAACAACAACATCAAATATAAATCAATATAAGCGTTCAAGTTAAAGTGTTATGATGTGTAAGTGTAGTGCAAAATGCTTAATAAAAATAATCATCTAGAAATTTGTATTTATAGGTCGAGCCTAAAAGTCACACAATCAAGGTGGCACTTGCTAGCTGTCAGAGGTTCTTAATTGCCTTGGGGGACCTATCGCGATATCGATCTCAGTTGCAAAGATCAGGAGAATTTAGCGATGCTAGAAAGTACTTTTATAATTGTGTATTTTTAAGTTGAAAGGTGTTAAAAATAAAAAAAAACGTAAGTCTGGCTTAATAAATCAACCTCCCAGTTCTTCCAAAATTAGTTTGTAAACCAAATTGTTTTAAAATAATTTTCAGAAAGAATAATACTTTAATAAATTTTCACTTTTAAATATTCTTCTAACGTTGTTTTTAAATTTATTGAAAATAAACAAAAAAAAAATTAATTTATGCTAGATCGCTTTAAATATTTAAACAAGAAAGAAAAAAACGTGAGAGAGACTTGCCTATAATTAACCTTTCAGTTTCGTAGATAAAAATAGACTAAAAATTAAAATTTTAACAATTTTTAGAAAAAAAATGTAATTTTTGTAATTCATGTATAATATTCTGTCATTTTTGAAGGCCATTAAAATAGTAAATGAGCAAAAAAATCGAATGTTTGGTTTTAAGAATTTGAAACATTTTGTTTGCAAACTTTCAACCATTTCTTAAAATACTTGCAAATAGTTAGGAATTTTAAAATATTTTAAGCTGCAAACAAATTTTTACAACCATAGATCAGCAAGGATTTTTATCATAGAAAACAATTTCAAAACTACTTACTGACTCCCCATTCCTCAAATTTATGGTTACAGGGTATACCTCCTTCCTCCTTGGTGCAACTGCAACCATATGTGGTAGTTCTTGTACACCAAAAAAATATCAAAACATTAAGATTGTAAAACTAAAAAATGCTAAAAATGAAGAATTTTTTTTGTAAAGTTTATTTATTTCGCATAAAGCAGGATACGCAAGGCCGATGTTACTCAGCACTAATTGCGCAACCAAATACTACATATAACAATATTAACAAAGAATATTATCACAATGCAGTGTGTCTCAGCGGGGACTCGATCCTGTAGAACCATATTAAAATGAAGAATTTTAATTTTAAGCCTCCTAAAATTTGTGGGAGAACTTTTTTGTATACCACGAAAAGGAGGCTGTTCTATGTGTTTGTAATCGGTTCTATGTGTTCAACTATACGATTGATATTTTGTTTGTTTTTTTTTTAAAGTATGTTTTTATTAATAAGCTTTTAATGATTGATATTTTGTTTGTTTTTGTTAAAGTAAGTTTTAAATAATAAGCTTTAAAACATTGAATAGCTCCATTAAAGCGCAGTGTTACCTTTTTTAGATGGTATCTAAAAGCAGTTCAACTAGGTCCAAATAATGGCAGAGTTTACAACCAACTTGCTTTGTTGGCTCATTACACGGTATGTACTTTTATTTGTTTTCTTTTTTTTCAATACTCTCTTTCTCCCTTTGGAAAAAAATTTAAGTACTATTTTTATCGAATTTTTTTTAGTCGCAATTTATTACACATTTTAATAGCATATTGTTCGGTGAAAAGTATCTTATATTAAAAAGTATCTTATATCTTATATTTATCTTATAAAAAGAAGAATTTAATAGTGTGTTCTTGAATAATGCTTTTATACTCCCAAACAAGGTTTTGTGCCCAAAATGTGGCACGCACGATATATTATATTTCCATCAATTCTTTCGCGATTCAAACCAAAACTGAAAATATTTTCTTAAGCCTAAGGGAAACCCAAAAATCAAGCGAAGCTCCGCTCTATATCATAGTAAATTTTTATTTAAAGGTATGTTCTGCAAAACTAAAACCCTACTTTTTTCTAAAACTAAACGAAACCCATTGATTAAACAGCAGCCACAAACTGAACTACTTAAAATGATTAGTTTTGTCTAGAAATGAGTTTTTTGTCGGAAAGATTTTAAAACTGACTAAAACATTTTTTTGTGAATGAATAATAAATTTTTTATGCTAATAATATTAATTTAAAATTAGCCCGCGTTTTGTTATAAATGGCGAAAAATTGGTTGGAAAGGGAAGGAGCGAAGTGGGCTGTTGGTGCTCCAGTTTTTAAATTAACCACCACCACCAATTGTTATAGTTTACTCCATGCAATAAAAAAGTTCGATATCAACTATGGACAATCACTAACTATATTTAACGAGTATTTTAGTAAGGGTTAAAAGAATGCCCATAAACTTAAAAATTTTTTCAAGTACATTTTATCTCCAAAGCTGGGAAGCTCCGAAGCTTGTCCGTTCACTCGTAGGCTTTGATATTTGTACTATTATTTTCTTTAGAATCGAAATTTGGATTCTGTTTACTATTATCTCCGGGCCTTGGCGGCAAAACATCCATTCGAAACAGCTCATCAATCGGTTCTGCAACACTTTGAAGATTGTTATCGCAAAGTGAGTTCAACTATTTTATTTTAATAAAATAAAAAACCAAACTGCAAACGTAACGTTTGCAATAAAAACAGTAAACGCTACGTTTGCAGTTTGGTTTTTAGTAACCATAAAATGTTCGTTTGGCCTACCTTAGCTTATAGGGGATATAATTATACCCTTTACCATAGGTGGCCAGCCTCCCGGATTTTGGGGGGTATACCCGACCTCCGAAATTCGAGGGGGGGAGTCCCGAAAATTTTTTGGGGGTATACCTCAAATACCCCATTTTAGCGTTTTTAGTACTGGGACCCCCCAAATTTTAGGGGGGGCGTACGGGGTATCCCCAAATTCTAGGGAGGGGGGAGGTTGTGGGCTATAATCGGGATTTTGGGGGGTATAACCCCCAACCCCCCCCCCGCCCACTTATGCCTTTTACCCCGCGGGGTAAAAGCCAAAATTCAACTAGGACCCGGCATATCCCGGGAGTAAATCTCAACAAGCACTCTGGTTTAAGTTAAATCCAAAATATAATTTAAGTATTATGACTGTCATTATGTCAGATTATTAAAAAACGAAGTCATTGCGTGATTGCGTTGCTGGGACTTTAATTTTTCAGGTTGATTCTAATCATAAAAAATGAGAAACTTCCCATGAAAATAGCACTAAGAATAAAACAGAAAAATAGGAATAATTTTACTTTGGGTGGAGTGGAATCAGAAAAACTAACCTAATAAACTTAAAGTCGAGCTGCGCAAACCCAATGACATAACTGTAACTGTCTAATAATTCCGACATAACGACATAATGCTCAAAGTATTATTTAATTATTAAAATTACCTATTCAACATTTTTTCTATCTTAATATACGCCAATGATTGTTTGCTGCTCTATCTTTAGACCTTTTTTCAAGGCTAATGAATATTTTTTAATTCTTCAGGTACAATTCATTGAACGGGAAGTAGCTGGGGCTCTGGAGCAAGCCAGAAGACAAGAATATTACAGAAGTGGACGTCATTCAGAGTATTTTGCAAGGTCAAAAGGTAAGTTAAAGTAAGCATCCACGATACACAGAACATATTATCAAAAGTCAACAGTCTATAATTCGTTTTACTATTTTAAGACGTGAAGATTTTTAGGATGTCTTTTTGGTAATGAATTTGAATTGTATGTAAATATTCTGAGGCCTGGTTGCGCTCAATTAAACATATATAAGTTGTTTTCACATTAAAAAGTCGGATAAACCCTAAAGTTTAATTTTTGATATGGTTTTACGTTTTTCATAATTAAAAAAATTATAATTACATTATTTTAACTATTTAAAAAGAGCGTAAAAGTTGCATAATTATGTACTAAAACAATTTGTTGTCCATTTGTTTGATACCAAATTCGTTTTTTAAGCGATTGAAGCAAGGTTTTAGTGAGTCAGCGAGAGCTTGATTGAGGCGGTTAGGTATGTAAGACAGAGGTTAAAGAGAGCATTGTTTTGTGAGTTAAGGAGAATTTTGTTTTGAGTCTTTTTTCAAATTCATAAACTAAATTTAAAAAATTTCGGGCCTACTGCGCAAATTAAATTTTGATATTAAGTTTTAAAATATATATTTTAACAGATTGTCGTAGCTAAATATTGTTTTATCTAAGGTTGATAAAATTATAATTGATCTAATTGTTAAAATTTTTAAGTAAGTTAAAATAAAAAATCTTTGTAAGTCTAGTAACACCATTTTATTTAAAATTTCCCTCTCAAAAATTAAAACAATAATAAAATATTGTAATATCTGTGAATACAAGATGGGATTTTGGTGTAGAAATTTTTATTTACACTAAAACGTGTAAAAATTTCTACGCCAAAATCCCATCTTGTATTCACAGTTTTATCATGGCGTCTCAAAATGTAATTGTAATATCTCTACAATAATGGTATATTCCAAGTAATCTGAAAATTTGTTTAACTGGTGTTAGATCTACTTAAAATTAAAGCAAAAAAGGAAGAGGAAATATTTTTGATGATATATCTATACGGGTATTCAGCTAACCAAAAAAACTGCTTGCTAAAACTTGTTAAAGTGATCTTCCAATATTTTGGAGACACACAGACACGTAAATTGGAACTTTTTTTTAACAAAATCAAACCATTTAAATATTATAATTATATCAGTTTCATAAAAATTTTTTCAATCAACCTGTAAATTAAACTATGTTCTGTATACAATTACAGACTACGGTGGTCTGAAAAAATTGAGGATGTATCTCGCTGTACACTGGTAAAATAAAAAAGAGTTTTCTAGGTGGTAACAGGGCGTCTGAAAAGGACTTGGAAGACGATCTGGGGGATTGTTCGGGTTTGAGAAAAGAAGTTTGGATCGGAGGTGTCACTCCAGACGGAGACCAGATGGAGAGTGTTGAAGGTAATTTAAGCTACGGTATTTTGTCGTGAACTTTTCTAAAATTAAAAAAAAAACAAAGGAAAATGTGTGTTTAGAGAACTCGCGAACGTCTTTGGACCAAAAATAAGAAGAAAAAAAAGAATTTTGACAATCAATAATATTTTCGCAAAGAAAATTATTTAATTTTTTTAATTTTGTTATAATTATGCTCCTCGTGTAAAAAAATTGAAAAATAAAGATTTAGTGTTTTATTTAATAGTCGTAAACAATCTATTCAAATGATAAGAATGTCAATTTTGTTGCTAATTTTTTGACCAGTTTTACATTAAATTATTTTAGCAGGATTGCGAAATAATATACTTGCTAACTAAAATAAGTTTGAATTTTTATATTTTATAGGGTGTCATAAAAGTGATACAGAAAGGGAAATTGAAGAATTACTAAAAGCAGGGACAAGTCAAGTAAGTCATTTTAAAATAAAACTATACAAATTAAGTTGAATTAAAACATGATTGGATTTTTTTAATAAATAAAACAACAGAAGGCCATTTTTTACCAATATAATAAAAAGCTCAATATGCTATTTTGTTTTGACAACAATGTGTCCAGTAAAACATTATAAGTATAATCATCGTCAACAAACGGGTCAATTTATAACATGGTTTCAATTCATAGGCTAGGTTTTTGTATACAAAAGATAAAATTTTATATTGTAATTTTAAATTAAAAATTAACTTTTAGAATAGAACGCCCTAAAATTGTGGGCGGTTCCAGTACTAAAAACGTTTAAAAATGGGTTTTGAGAGATAGCTCACTTAGATGTTGGCCGCTTTCCTTTTTGGATGCTATACTCCTAAATCCCAAATTTGTAAAGCAGATTATCGTAATACTTATAGTACCCATATGCCATAACATAACCATACATAGTTGGGCAGGGGTTGGGAAATTAACCCTAAAATACCGAAACTACCAACAATTACCCACACCCCCTCCCCTCCTTGTTAATATGTTTAGGGACACCCCACAACCACGGACGCAAGCACACACGCACGCACGCATGTACGCACAACACACACACACACAAATTAGGCGGCTTCAATACTAAAAACTCAAAAACTGGGGTTTTAAACTCTCTCCTCCTACCCTTTCACTACCAACCCAACGTGTGCCCACAAATCATAGTAAAAATCTATTTGCAAAAAAAAATTGGGTCTTGTTTATTTTAGCTATACAAACGAATGTTGGTATACTTTCTTCATGCAGCCGGAATGCTTGTAACCAAAGTCGGGTAAGTCATGACTATAACCAGAATCAAGTTTTTTGGGGCACACTGTTTGATAAAAGTTTGTAAGTCAAGGTTGAATGGCCGCTGTCGCGGGATATTCTGCTTTATTGGAGGATTTGCTCCCCCCCCCCCATTTTATTGCCCCCCCTGCCAAAAAATCAAAAAGTACCCTAAAATTATGACGCCATTTTTGACCTATGATGACGCCATCATCGCGGAATTTTTGCAATTTTTGGCCTATTTTAATGCATTTTAAGCCATTTTAGACCATTTTTACCTTAATTTCGCTTTTTTTTTTATTCTTTTTCCTTCTTTTTTTTCTTTTTTTGTTTTTTTCTCTTTTTTTTCTTTCTTTCCTGCTTGCCAGCCCGTTTTATTGCCCCCTCGTTTAAAAAAAAAGTTACCCCCGTGCCCCTCCCACCGTTTTGGAATTGTCCCCCCAATAAAACCTCGAAGGGGGGGCAGAGCACAGGTCTGCTAGATTATCTTTTAGCGCCAAAACTATATTTTAGCTACATAATTTGAAGTAATTTTTTGTCAAACAATCGCACACCGTAAGTCTAAGCGGTTTCACTGCTTGCAGCTGCGCTGAAAAAACTAGTTTTATGGCTTAGGGTGTTTACATAGCAAATTTAATCTTCACTGCATTTTGTTAATGGACATTTTATAGGTTTGATTTGAAAAAAAAATTAAAAAAACAGTTTAAAAAAACGTCTCAAAGCTCAAAACACAGTATAATGAGAGACACAATATTTTATTACGCACGTTAAAGATTATTTTATTGCGTTATTTTTTTGCGTTATTATTACGTACGTTAAAAAGTTATAGTTAAAACAAGAAAAAATTGTTCAAAATTATTGAAAATTTTTGTAGAGATGACAAATAACGTCAACAATAAAATATGTCGGCAGAATATCCCTAGGAAAGTTAGTTTATTTTGATATATTTTAATTGGAAGGTCGCTCTAGTATGGGGAACTGTCGTTATATTACCCGAAGCTGAAACTTATCGTCAAGGTAGATTATGTTAAAGGCAGGCAAGTCGTAAGGATCCAACAACCATTTTATCCAATTGTTGCAGTCTCTTCGTCCAATATTAATAAAGACGTTGATATTGACGAGAGGAGACAAAATATCGTACTGTTTCAGAACAAGGAGGTCAAATTTTGGGGGCAGTAACATTATTTATTCGGTCCAGTTTCGATTAATGTACTGGTGGGTGCTTGTATGGAATCACCTCTCCCCAAAATAAAAATTACGGTTTTTAAACAATTTTAGGATGGACAATTTTGAACCAGTAGCAGAAAAAGCCTTACGACAATTGGAAGAGCTTTTGAAATGCAGAAATGAAAACCCTATAACTGCTATGCAACTTGTAAAATTGGTTACAATAGGGATTTATTGTGTTCATAACGGCGCTAAACAGGGTAAAGTAGAAACTTATTCAGGAATTAAACAATAATTTGATATTTACAGACAAAAAACTTTTTAAATTTGTTAAAAAAACATTCTACATTTTTTTAAATTTCGGGTTCAAAAATTTACAGTTTACAGACCCCCAAAGTTTTACATATTTTTTCTTCAAAATCTAAAAACGATATGGGTAAAATGCACTCCAGAAAAAAAAAACTATATGGGTAAAATGCGTTTCTCGGATTTTAACCCCCCATCCCCAAATTCGGGGTTCACCCCCTCACTCTGGACCAACTTGCCCATGTATGGTCCAGACGCTCCCTGGCTACGCCTATGGTTTACATCCCGGATCGACTCCTTTTAAAGCTAGGGAGGTCGGGCTCTCCCCCTAGGATATCCTTCTAAATTTTAATTTCCGGTGACTATTTTTATCTATAAAAACAAATTAAAACATTAAAAGAGTGTTTTTATCATTCAACATAGAATAACTACTGACGGTTTGCCAGTACACTGGTCTAATATTGTGCCCGTTGTTCTTTTCCCCCCCCCAATAGTTAATTGTTTTTTTTTGATTTTTTGGTTTTTCTATTTCAATGTATTTTAATCCAATTTAGTTTTTTTTTTTTTTTTTTTTTTTTTTCTTTTTTTCCTCTTTTATTATTTTTTTTATTTTTTTTTTTTTTCTTTTTCTTGTTTTTATTTTTTTCCTGCTTGCTTCCCCCCCCTCTTATTGCCCCCCCCCTTTTTTAAAATGGTCCCCCCGTGCCGCCCCCCCTTTTGGTGTTGTCCCCCCCCCCCGTTTTACCCCGGGGGGGGCAGTACACTGGTCTAATATTGTAATATTTTAGTTACTGAGAAGGGTACCTGCTCATTGGTGACCTGTCAATCAGTTCAAATGCTATTGAGTCTTTGGGGCATTCTTCTACACGAAGTTCAAACGAGGCTTACAAAAGAAATGGTAAGAAAGCCAAACGTTTGTTTTTTTAATTAGAAAAAAAACTTATTTGGACACTTTATGTGTAAATGCCAATAGTGTTTATACTCTTTATTTATTATTTGTTGGTTCTAAATGTTTATGCGTATTAAAGTAAAACTTTATTTTTTTTATCTTTTAAAGGTTGAAAATCCAAATACTGAAATTCCTCAAGAACTACAGAGAGTCCTTCCTGCAGTTCGATTACTATCATTCTGGTTCTCGTTACCACTGGCTTACGCAATTTACAGCGAGCTGCCTAGCTTGAGTGGTTTAGATACCGAAAGGTATTATTATTATCTTTGATTAACCGACTTTTATTGTAAAAAGCATAAATATTTTTATATACCTGATTCTGAAAAAAATTTAAGGTTAAGGCTTGTAGTTTGTAAAAAAATAAAATTTATGTAATATAAGCGATTTTAGAAAATAATATTATAAATTAAACCTAACGTTGTAACATACTTACTAATCAAGTAAAAATTGAGTCTTTTCACCAAAAATAATAATGTACATGCAAGCAGAAAAGTTGCAGCAATCACGCTTCACTGCAAAATATAGTATATTATTATGGGTGATTTGAGTAGAATTGAAAATCTAAACCCCCATTATTTTGTCCAAAAAAATTAAGAAAGATCGTAAACCTCCCTCTCAAAAATAATCATTTTTAGCTTCGAGATTTTGCTTTTACCCAGATTTTTTTGCCAGTTTAACTATGGTAAAAACATTTAAAAGATAATATTTGAGACAAAGGTGGGCCTCCCTGATTGGGGGAAGTACGGTAGCCTGAGGCGGCAACAAATTTGAAGGCTATTTTTCTAAACTGTCTTTTTAGTGTTTTTAATCCTGGTATCGCTTAAAGGTGCGGTGCGGAGTCAAACTTTTTGTTTTCGATTTTGATAATTTTTGTGAAAACCTTGCCCCTGCCCCAAATAGCCCACAAAATTTTTTTCAACTAAATATATCCAGTGGTTCGGGAGTTTTGACCCCTCAAAAATGGCGTTTTTCGACAATTATGTACGTGAAAAATTGCTCAATGAGTATAACGGTTTAAGTTACAAATTATGCATACAAAGAAAGCGGCTACTTTCTACTTTAATTTGATACCTTGATTGTTAAAATTGGTGCAATATTTGTCGAAATATTGCGTTTCCCGTACAAAAAAACCTGCGATTTATTGTTAAAAACACCAAACGACGGCAGCGATTTTATGAAGTTTGCCCAACCTTTTTTTTCCTTCACTTCGTGAAGCAAAACATTTGGTGTTTTTAGCGAAAAAATCGAGGGTTTTTTGTACAAGAATCGCAATATCTCGACAAATATTGCACCAATTCTAACGATTAAGGTATCAAATAAAAATAAAAAATATCCGCTTTCTTTGAGTGTATAGTTTGTAACTTAAATCGTTATACGCATTGAGCAATCTTTCACGTACACAATTGTCGAAAAACGCCATTTTCGGGACATCATAACTCTTGAACCACTGGAGATATTTTGATGAAAAAAATTTTGTGCGCTATTGGAGGCAGGGGTAAATTTTTCACAAAAAATTATCAAAATCTAAGACAAAATGTTTGACTCGCACCACAACTTTAAATATTAAGGGAGGGGCTTTCTCCGGTAACCCTAAACTGTAAAAATGGTTAAACTCCTCTTCTGTCATCTACAACAACCGTAGGTGCCACAACCGCAACTGTAATTGTCCAACTGTAAGTGGACAAAAACGGTTGGGGTTATACTTAAAAATCCTAAAACTTCTGACACCCCCCGCCTCCCAATCATCCTAAAATTTTTGGTTTCCAATGCTCAAAATCTGATTTTTGAGGGGAAATTTTTCAAAATTTTTTATTGCCTATAGCAAGAATGCATAAAATAAGAGAATGTCCAATTTAAACAGTTAAACAGTTGTTCTAATTATACGTGGATTATTCTACATTGTAGATTTTTCATCATGTAAAAAAAATCTAGTAGAACCTGTGGAATTACATGATAGTTTTCTAAGCAAAAAAACTGCGAACGTAAAACGTAAAAATCATTGTCCAATATTTAACGCTTTTTGTGGAATCCGACGTATAAATTATTTTACATGTTGAAAATGAAATAATTTTGAATAAATAAATGCGACAGTATTATGTAGAAGACTTTCATTTATAGGAATTTTGCGTTTACATTGTTTATTGTACATGACGCAAAATCTAGACGTAGATTGCTTAACATATAATTAGAACAATAATTGTTCTAAACAATTATTGTTTAGCACACAGTCGGACATTTTCTACTCTGATGCATTCTTGTCTATAGCGACGTAGTTTTTTAGATGTACCATCCCCTCATCCCCCCCCAAAAAAAGCAGCAAAATAGTAGTTTGCCTTGCCCCTCCCCCCCTCTATGCATGCAAATGCGACTGTTTTAAACGATTAAAATTTTACTTTTCGTGCTCTATGATGCGTACTCTGCTAATGTTTTATCATATTTTAAAACAATGTTTAGATTTAAATCAGATGTTTGGGCATCGTTAGCTAGCTTGTGTAATACGCTTCAACAATGGGAACAGGATGGTCATTTTCGTACCCCAAACAAAGGACCAAAATCCGGTAAACTAAAAACTTTTACATTAACATTTTAATTATTTTTTTAATTGCAGCTAATTAAATTTTAATAATTAACTTTTTTTCGGAAAGAATACGAAACAATTTGCGATTTTTCGCTTTTTCTCCAAAAATGAACTATAACAAGACAGGACTTAACCTGTATTTTTTAAGCTTGGTAGATTGTCGACTAACGTTACTAGAGACTCTTGCAACGATTGACTTTAACTTTATTTATTGGGTGTCTTATTTCTGAAACATCAACACAACAGGAGTTTTTACACAGCCTTAGATACCAGTACCATGACCGAATCAATAAATCGGCCTTTATTCCACAGTCTATTCCAATGAATTACTATTGTCGAATACAACTGCGCGCGCGCTGACTAAATCATTATACTGTCTGCAACACTATTCGTCCAGCGGCTACATAAGAGTTTGCTATTAAGCAGATTTTACCATACTTTATTTTATTATTTAATTTAGGAGTGAGTCAAGGCATGATATTGCCTGAAGAATTTTCTTCTACCTCATTTTTTCAAGTTTACGAATCAAAACCACAGCAGTTTTACATACCTGAAAATGAAGATTTGGTACGTACTTAACAATAATTTGTTTTTATTATAATCTTACACAATAGTCGCCGTTCACCAAGGAAAAAAATAAATCTTTTTAGAAATATATTATTGGAAAAAAATAATACTGTCTTTGTCTTGCATAGCACATAAAATTTTTCTAGTGTTCCCTGTTTCAACAATTTGTATCGCTCGGGCTCAGTGTTTTAAAACTACAAAAAAGTGCATAGTCGTATTGCGTGCAAGTACCGCGGATTTCTTGTGTGGGTAAACTAAATGAGGGGTTACTGTTGAAACCGTTATCATTATGCAGACCTGTGCACGGTCTAAAATTGCCGCCCCCCGTTTTATTAGAGGATTTGCCCCCCCCCCCCGCCAAAAAATGAAAAAGTACCCTAAAATTATGACGCCATTTTTGACCTATGATGACGCCATCGTCGCAAATTTTTTGCAGTTTTTAGCTTATTTCAATGTATTTTAAGCCGTTTTAGACCTATTTTTACCTTATTTTTGCTTTTTTGTCCGTTTTAGACCTTTTCCCTTTTTTTCTCTTTTCCCCCCTGCTTGCCCCTCCTCGTTCTATTGCCCCCCCCCGTTTCAAAAAAGTTGCCCCCGTGCCCCCTCCCCCGTTTTGGAATTGCCCCCCCCCCCCCCAATAAAACCCCGGGGGGGGGCAGTGCACAGGTCTGGTTATGAAAGCTTTCAGGAGTACATAAAGGTGTTAAAATATGTTTTTTTATTCGCAATTCGATTACTGTTTTTACGATCAAAAAGCTTAAATGAAAGGTAAATATGAGTTTTGCAGGCGCATTGGGCTTTTCAAATTCGATTGCGGGGTATTTCCAGCGCCGGGGAGTTTCTGCACGGGATGGAGCTGCCCTACTTCTACTACGACAACACGGAGAACCGTTTCGTCTCTGTCAATGTGGTCGCCAGCGCCAAAGCAAGTCGCGCACCATCACCCGTACCCGTCCTAGCCCGCAGAGACTTGCCTTCCGACGATGAGGTAGGTTGATTTTCTTTTTGTTTTGTCTTTAACACAGTTAAGATAGTTTTGGCATTTTTAATAGTGTGTTAGATATTTTAAAATATATTTGTAATGATATTTCAAAATAATTGTCGTTTTATATTTCTTAATAGTGTGCTATATATTTTAAAATATATTTGTGATGTATATTTTATATAATTGCCAAAACTAAAACCTTGGGTTATTCTGCTATTTTCTTGGTTAACTACAATAAAATTTTAAAACTGTTTTAAATTTTGAACTTGAATTCCTAACACGTTTCTAAAATAGTTTCTAAAATAGTTGTGAATTTACAAAACGCAGTTAATGAATTTGCACCACGTGGTTCTAAGATTGTACGTTGTACGAAACTATAGTCTATACAAAAATGATGCGGACTGGTGATAAAACTCGAAATTTCAAAGGTTTTATCTCCATAACCATAGGTGTTTTTGGTCGGGTCCGCTAGGGGGAGAGTCCCCCCCGGGTGGAAGGCCAAAATTTTTTAGGGGGGGTTCAGGGGGGTCCGGACCCCCCTGGCTTTTTAGGGGGGGGGTTGTTGTTGTTGAATAACCTGAAACTTTAGGGGGGGTCGACCCCGGGTGCGAGATTTCAAATTTAGGGGGGTCAGGGGGGTCCAATTTTTAGCAAAATTTTTTTAACTCAATAATTTAAGTGTTTTTAGGTCTAATATTTAAGTTTATGTATTAAAACAGCCTATTTAGGCCTAAAAAGTGTATTTAAACACTGTTTTTAACTAAAAACCCGTGTTTTTGACAGTAAACAAAAAAATATACTTCCAAATCGGTCGGGAGGGGGGAGGGGGGTCAGCCTCGCTAGGGGGGGTCAGGCCGGACCGCTCTCGAGCTTTGGGGGGGAGGGGGGCCCCTGAATTTTTTTAGTAGGGTCCAAAATTTTGGCTTTAGGGGGGGTGCACCCCTCTGTCCCCCACTCCCCCCCCCAAAAACACCTATGTCCATAACCGAGGGTAGAATGTATACGGGACATATATCAGAGCATAGCTCAGACTTTTGGCTATCTTTTAAAAATGTTAAAAAAAATTGTTTTTCTATGACGGCATCACTATGGCCGATGTAGCAAAAAAACCTGGTCCAAAAACAAAAAAAAACGTTTTTATTAGTACAAGACAAGAAACGCCACTCGGTATGCTGTTAAAACATACTTTTTCGAGTTTTTTCTGAAAGTTTGAGCGAAATGGGCTCACTCAATTTTTTTTAATGATGCGTTGAAAGCGCGGGGTTTTCGCGATTTTTCGCCAAATTAATACATTGCAAAAAATAATAGGTTTTATTTTGCTTCCTGCTCGACGTGTGTACGATTTTGATCATATTGATCAAATGCCCGCCGGTTTTTATTTTTTACTTTTAACCTTTAAATTTTTTTTTGGGCTTGACCCCTCGGGGGCTGGGAAAGGGGGGCAAACACAAATGCCGAAAAAATTTTTCAAATTTTTTTAACCATCAAAAATGTAAAATTTATCACATATGACGAAATTTAATATATCGTTTGTGTAAAAAAAACCTAATATTAAGCTTACAATTAGCTGTCAAAATGACGAATTTTAAATTTGAAAGCATTCCAAGCCCGTATGCTCGCAGCAGCAAATCTCTAAATTTAAATGTTTTACAAGAATAATAAACTTTAAAAGATTATTTTTAAATTTTCAAAATTTATTTTAATTTAAAATATTAGAAAGTGGTCCAAATAACCCCATGAAACCGCAACATAAATTTTCGTTAAAATTCTAAAATACTTCCTTACGTCATTCAAACTTTTGTCATTACGTCATAATTGATGATTTTTATTGGCTCTTCCGCAATTAAAATGACGCAATTTAAACCAGATCGCGGATTCAAACGTTTTTACACAAAAAATAGCATTAATTCAAAAAATTACATTTAAATATTGGCAAAAGTTAGGAGAAATAATTATTAGAAATTTGTTTTTGTGTTGACAAACAGAGAAACATGTTTGGAAGTAAGAAAACATTTAAAAAGAGCATTTTTTAGTTGCGATATTATGTTTTTCTAACAAAATAACCTAAAAATTCGATAAAAATAAATTTTTAAGGCTTATTTTTTTGAAAAAGTTTTCAATTTAAAGGTTTGCTGCTGCCAGCATAGGGCTTGGAATGCTTCTAAATTTTAAATTTGTCATTTTTGAGAGCTTGTTGTAAGCTTAATGTTAAGTTTTTTTACACAAATGATATGTCAAAATTCGTCATATGTGATAAATTTTACATTTTTGATGGTTTAAAATTTTCGCATTTGTGTTTGGCCCCCTAGCCCCCGAGGTTCAACCCCCCAAAAAAATTTTAAGGTTAAAAGTAAAAAATAAAAACCGGCGCACTATGACTAAAATCGTACACACGTCACGTCGAGCAGGAAGCAAAACAAAACCTATCTTTTTGCAGTGTATTAATTTGGCGAAAAATCGCGAAAAAGGCGCATTTTCAGCGCATCATAAAAAATTTGAGCGAGCAGATTTCGCTCAAACTTTCGGGGAAAACTCGAAAAAGTATGTTTTAACAGCATACCGAGTGGCGTTTCTTATCTCGTACTAATAAAACAGTTTTGTTTTTTTGACTGCATCAGCCATAGTGATGACGTCATAGAAAAACAATTTTTTCTAACCTTTTCAAAAGATAGCAAAAAGTCTGAGCTATGCTCCGATATATGTTCCGTACATATTCTACCTCGCGTTATGGAGATATGACCTTTCAAAGTTCCAGTTTTGTCGCCAGTCCGCATCATTTTTGTATAGACTATAACTTTTTGGTGGTTGTGAGATTGGTGTCCACCCTTTTTTGATGTCAATATTAAATTTTTGTTCTCTTGACAATTAATGAAACTACTGGTTCGAAGTAAAATAAATTAGGTTTCGCAAAAAAAATGAAGTATCGATTGATATCCAAAACCGCCATTGCCACTCTGGTGAGGTAATTGCCACACTATGACTTGTATGCATAGTGCCTTGACGTGGGGAGGGGGCCTAGGCCTGACTATGTGACCAGTGTGGTCTAGCCTACAAGCAGAGGCAGTGCATTGTTTTTTCGAAACATAAAAACAAAAATTATACTTTAAATCACCATGGTGGCGCAACTCTCAAATTTTAAAATAAAAATAATAAATTTTTTGGTCAAAAAGAAGTCATCCCGCGGTAAGATCACCTACTAAACGCAGGCCTAGGGACTTAATGTGAGATAGGCCCCTTAACATCCTTTAAAAGTAATCTTACACTTACAAATTTGTCTATGTTTATTTACCTTTATTTCTTTTATCTTTGTATACTATTTATTTATCACATTATTTAGTTTATCTTAGCTTCTCTTAGATTTTTGGTTATTTCAGTTTCAATAACATTATTTATTTTATATTCTTATCTTAAAGAAGGATGTAAAACTCACATTTTCTCCCTGCAATCCCCTGGTAGGGGTGGGGCCTTGACTAAAACTACACCAACAACAGTGTTGCTATTGTATAGAGTATTAGGCGGTCATATAGAATATCCATAGCCGCTTCTGCTCTAAAAAAAGAAAACAAAAAGAAAGTTGATAGTTGATAGAAACTAATCTTATGGTAATTGTCAAATGGTAATTTAGGAACAGCTTAGTCCGAAAAGTCATGCAATTTACCAACCACACTCACCAACCAGTCTTACAGAAGAAATGCAACGACTGCAACTGCAACGAAGGGAAGAAATGGATAAACAGGTAGCGTAATAAAATGTTTTGTCAGCTTGTGATTGTTATCTTGTGTTATCTTATGATAGTGACTTAAATATTACTATCTGTTATAACATCTAAAATCGACCACAACAAAAAAAATCGATAATTTTAAATAAATTCGCTTTTTTTGATGTTCCTACCCTCCAATATCATGCTCCATAGCTCCAGCCATTTAAAACATAGCTCAATCTGGAGTTCTTACATGAAATATTTTCTAAATTATTCTACTTACGTTTTTAAGGCTATTTTGTTTCATAAGTTTTGAACACAATTTAATTTTCAAAAACTGTGACAAAATAATTTATGGCATTACTTTTTAGTAATTTATAAAAATATACTAGAATAGGGCGGTGCTTCAGAGCTCCGTAAAACAAACCTCTGCTCAGGAGCTGAGAGCTCCGGGAAATGTGCTGGCCTGGCTTCGTAGACTTTTGAATAGCGTTAGTCTATGGCTGACCAACTTAAGCTATAAAAAATTATAAATTTTATATTTGAGAATCTTATGTCAAACCTTATTTGCAATCACGTGTTGTTTTATGTATTTTTTGGAAAGAATTAAAAAAAAAACATAGCAATATTCAGCGACTGACTGTTGGCCATCGGTCAGATTCGGACGAACAGTCCTTTTTAAATGTCGATCGAGATTATTATCGTTTTTTATAACGTTATGGTAACTCTACGCTGTTAAAGCCTTGATTATATAAAAAAATATATTTAAGACCTTTTCAGGGAAATAGCATATACTGGGTTATCAACAATGGCTATCTCTAAACTAAAGAAAAATTAAGTCAAACCCTATTACGAAGATACATTATCCTTGTCAAGGTTTTCATTTTTGCTTATCTTATTTTTTGAAGCAGGACAAAGAGCTTATGGTTAAGTTTTGTTTATTTTTGTATTTGATGCTTGTTTTAAGGCGGCGTTGCGAGCGGAATCTCAGGCACAAGGTCTGGTGTTGGAGATTCGGCCCCAGTTTTTGGTTCCAGACACCAATACCTTTATCGATTGTCTTGGGTTGATAAAGAAACTGGTCGCTTGCGAAAAATACGTTGTGGCTGTTCCTGTTGTAGGTAAGAAAACTGCATTTTGTGGAAAAAATATTACTTAAATTTATAATGATCAACAAACACGCATTGACAACATTTATAATTTCCTTAATAGATAAAAAAAAATTTATTATACGTGTGTACTTAACGCAATATATGTAATTAGAACAACTTTAGTAGTTACAATAATAATAGCATATCCTTTCCTTAAATCCTTTAACAAGGTTGTACCTAGTCATATCATGCTGCACTAGCACGTATTTAAGTGAGTTCTAATATTGTGTAAGTAAGATGATATGAACAGCAATTCCCATTTTTATATTGTGAGATTGGATTTCCGCACAAAGCAACAAACACGCATAATTCAGCATCTATAATGATAGATTCCGTTTTGTAATTCAATTAAAATAGACAGCCACTTGTTATATTTCAATAATGACAGTACGCTATATCTAAATCAACTGGCTGTTAACTGCTGCTCTAAAAAATTAACTGGTGTTAGTTAAACCATTTGTTAGGTTTTGGAAACAAATTCACAAAAGCATATTCATACTAAATTGACTTTTTTTAAAATAAATTGTCTTTGTAACATAGTTATATACAACTTGTCCCACTCTAACATTACTTAAGATCTAAGCATCGTAAAGTCAATCATGAAAGTCTGCGCCCTAATCCAGTGCTTAGTGATAAAGCATTTTTGGTAGATCAGTCTATCTAGAACTCCTACGACAACTTTGCCGCTGTGACACTTTGAATTTCCTGAATACTGAATTCCTTTAAATATGTTACCATAAATTGCGCAGGCACCTTTGATACTAATACTTACAGGACATTATCAACTGCACTTGCCAGCTGCTGGTATACTAAAACTTCAGTCCATATACGTCCAGTCTTTTCTATCTAGTCTGCATTTTTTTTGTCTAAACATACACCCGGGAAAAATCTATAAAAATACCTTTTTTTCCTGCTCTATTCTTTCAAAATTTTCAATAGTCAATAATAGGCCAAATTTAGACATTTTTAGATGAATGCCACATTTATTCGTTTTTCCAAAGGTCCACCCCCTTTTTATTTCTTTGACTTTGTTATTATTTATGTTTTAATGAGTTTTTTATATAATTATAAAATAATTAATATTGTACATTAATTATAGTTGTTAACGAACTGCGAGGTCTTTGCTTAAATGAAGATGAATGGTTAAGCAATCAGTCAAAAAATGCCTGTCAGTTTTTAAACTCTTTACAGGTATGTTTAAGTTACCTTTATCTTCTTCAACAAAAATTTGTTAAGATTTATTTTCGATGTTTTATTGTATTATGTAATGTGTTAAATAAGAAATAAAATAAAGTCTGCGCGTAATTTAACTCAAAACCTAAAAAATATAGATATCTCATGTGTGTGACCCCTGCTCATAGATGAGCACGGTCACTGAAGCTAGGAGGATCCTTACCCCAGGTAAATGACATTTCAAAATCTAGGAGGAGGTTGAACCCCCCCCCCCTCCCTGGCTTTTAGGTCGACCCGGGGTGGAAGATTTTAAAACCTAGAGGGGGGTCAGGTTGGGTCTAATGTCCGAAGCAAAACCCTTTTAAACCATTAAACGTTTATTAATTGTTTTTTTAAAGATAATACTACATTTTATTGAATAAAAAGCGATATTCTTGTATAAAAAAGGTGTAAAAACATGAATTTGTGTTAAAAATTCAGTATAAAAAACATTTAGTATAAAAAAAGAAAATTTAATAAAAAAGTACTTAACATTTTCTGGAGCGGGGAGGAGGGTTAAATTTTAAATTTAACAATAGGGGTAAAAAATTCGAAAATTTCGGGGTAGGGGCCCCCTAGATTTTTTCTAGAGGGGGAAGCAAAATTTCGAGGCTTGGGGGGTGAACTGGAACGTACCTCCCCCCTTGTTCATCTATGCCCCTTCTTCCCATGGAAAAAGATCAAACACTCCAACTAAATGGCATTCGTATGTTTTCCCTTATTCCTTTGTATATCTGCAGCACCCCCAACAGCAGGTGGAGCATCTAAAATTTTTTGGGAGGTTTAACCCCCTTCCACGAAATTTGGGGGTATTTAAAAATTTTTTGGGAGGGGTATTCTACAAAAATACCCCCACTTTTATAGATATTATCACTGGAATCCCCTAAATTTTGGAGGGGTTTGTTGAATACTTCTGAATTTTTAGGAGAAGCATGTAGGAAATTTTGAGATTTTTGGAGGAACCCCCCTCCCATATTTCTCCCCGCAAACTCTTCCCTTGCTATTGGACCGCTTATGTCTGTCTCGCCAACCACTTTCTCCTTATAAAATTAGTGTTTTAGAAATTAGAGTAGGTAATTTTAAAGCCCTTGAACACATTTGGAATGTATTTTTTGCATATAAATTCACGCAAGTGTCAAGATTTATATTGTGGTTGCTCTTAGGAAATTCTTTTATAATGTTTTTGTCTCATCTTATTGATTGGTGTTTATTCCACGGTTGTTTATCAATAGAAAACAAAATTGTTGAAACTTCCTAGAACATTTTTGTTACTTCAATTTCCAACTACAAACAATGGAGTCAATGACGAAGCTTCTATGCAGCAACTCTACCTGAACCGGAATGAATTCATCCAGGAAGGAATAGCCAATACCGTTCAGTCTTTCCGGAGCACAAAGGTTCGCACTTTGTGCCTGACTGCATCCATTTTTTTCCTGCTACGCGGCATCCATCCTGGCTGCCGCAGTTACTGATGGCGATGTCCGGGGAGATTCATCCCAACTCCGGCCGGCCTAAAACTATTTTTCTGTGCGCGCATTGCGACAAAAATGTTAACAGAAATAGTGTCCAGTGCAACAAATGTAAAAATTGGTTACACCTAAACAGTCTAAAAAACTATAACCAAAACTTTCTCTGTGACAGATGCACTTCATCTACTCATGCACTTCATCTACTCATGCACTTCATCTACTCAACCATCTACAACCACTAAAAATTCTACCATAAACCTTTTACAATTTAACGCCAATGAAATTTCTAACAAAATACAAGAGCTCATAAACTTTTTTGTCAAAAAAACATTCATATTGCTGCTATCCAAGAGTCAAAACTTTCTAGTAAATCTAAAGATCCCAAAATCACAAATTTCACAACACTCAAAAAAGATCGGGATTCTAATGGAGGCGGTCTGTTCTTTTTTGTCCATCACTGTATCAACTTCAAAACTTTGGATATACAACGAAATGACCCCCATGCAGAAATACTTGGCCTGCAAATTCT
>JASAMX010030847.1:0-19263 GCA_030248175.1 Microlaimidae sp. YZB2_3 | reverse complement strand
TAGTTGTTTCTTTTGCATTAATAATATTATTGTTTTGAAATAACTAGTTTACCAAAAATCGCACCGCTACAGTTATTCATTGTTGTCCAGTTAATGAACTGATTTCACACATATAATGAATTAGCTAATAGATTTTTAGAATTGTAGTTAATGGTTTTTTAAGTGAATTTTAATAAAATAGTAGGTTTAAATGAACTAGTTTATTAAAAACAATTTTTTTAATTTTGTCCAAACCTTTGATTTAATTGTTAGACGTCATGCTAAATAATGAATAAATTGTTACTATGCAATGTAAAATTTTGCTTTTTTTGTGTTTTCAAACTATTAACTAACTACTGCTTTTGTAGAGTGTATTTTATATTATAATGTAATAGGTAGTTCATGAAAAAAATTTTATATGAAACAAAACAAAATAGCTAGTATGCATTCTAACAAAGATACCAATTTCTATCAGCATAAAAACATAATATCAAAATATCATCAATGTGTCATCACTAACCTTGTTTTTTAAGCAATATTAATTTTTAAAGCAAATTTAAAACCATATCGTGCATAATATAACCTGTGAGCATAACAAAAAACATAACAAAGCAAACAAACATAACAAAAAAACCTGCGATTTTTATTTAACTCATACAAAAACGGGGAAAACTTGTTTTCTAGCATGATTTTTTTAACTAATATAAAAATTTAAATTTGTATTACTGCAAATTTTTTTATTTATAAAAAAACTTAAAAAAGACGTCACCCAGACAATTTAAGAAACCACCACTTATGTTACAGTTTTTTTTTTCACAAGAAATAGTATAAAAATCGCAAGTTTTTTTAAGCAAAACACCAGTAATTTAACAAACATATGAAAAATTGAAATCAATAAAAACAGTAAAGAGTTAAAATTATTGACGTTTTTATTTGGAGACTTGTTTAAAAGTGAGCATATGTATCTAATAATGTGCAATTACTTTATGTAAAAGTGTTATTACTAAATAGAATTTAATCTTAGCTATAACTGTCGTCAGAATCAACGGTACCGTTTAACACAATATGCTCACATTAATTTTTTTCCCTTATACCTATCGTTTTTAATGGATTTATTTTATTTGTCTGTAGAGTAACTTATATTTAAATTCGGTCAGCCTTAATTTTACCCACCGGTTGTAATTTTTGCCATGTACATAGATATAAAATCAAGTGAGTATGGCTATATAGGTGAGATTACAATCTTCCTACCATATGTAGATCATTTCATAATTTTCTGCATGGAAAAAAACAGCAGGTGTCTGAAATTAAGGTCTGGTTGAGTTTAAGTTAGTTTAATTCCAGACTTTTAAAGTGTATTTTTTAATATTGAAAATACAATTAATAATTGTTTTGAGTGTCTTTAAAAATTAAAAGAATATTATTTATTTATTCTTTATTAATTTTATTTATAGTTTTTTAAAGCACCTTTTCTGGCAACCCGTTAATATTATACCCAAGCCTCGTTACCAGGGAACGCACTTGGCTTGAGATTACACAAGAGCTGAGCGGTCTTTTTTTGCCCTTTTTTGTGAAAGGAAGCTCTTTTTTTATCCCTCCTATCAATTCCAAAAAGGAATACACGTTTGTCAAGCAGTCAGGATATTCAACACTGAATGCCCAGAAACTTGCAATCAGTGTTGCAAGTCCAGTCCCAACTGAGCAATTTTTAATCTCTACAGGATTCCAATCAATGATAACGAAAACTTGACCAATATCGTTTGACCACTCTGCTTTTCCTTTTTCGCTGGGTGGGATGAGGCAGAGAAGAAATGGTTGTTTGATTTCATCCCGCTTGGATTCTTTAATTATTTCTTGAATACCGGCGGTTCCACTCTAAATCAATTGATATTATTAGTTTGTTATAAAGATACTTTTAGGTGATAAAAATAGAAATTAAAATCGTTTGTGTAAATATAAGAAACTTGTTTAACAATGATTAAAATAATTTTTTTGTATAAGGTAAAAAAATTTTAAAAAATACTTTTGCGCAAATAAAAAAAAATTGATGTTAAAAATGAAAAAAAACTGACTTCTCTACCATAAATATAATCACTGGACTAAAGATAAATTCTATCAGGATGAAAATAGATGAGTGGTAAAGTAACCACTCGTTCTTTGAGAAAATATCACGTGCAGAAAAATACATGACGCAACTGAATAATAATTGGTTACATAACCGCCGAAAACTTCTCTTAAAATTTTTATCGCTCACGCGTTTATTGTTTATTTCTTCCTGGCGGAAAGCGGTTACGCCCTTAATTTCAGCCTGGAAGACTTTAACTTTAGTTTTTTTTCGTTTTTTTGAACTAAAAACATTAAAATTTAATTTTTAAGTAAAAGACTAAATAAACAATAAATTTTTTTTTGTGAAATCTGTTCAAGCAGTTCAAGCCGTACAAACTTTTTATTCCGCGGTAGCAAATGTTAGACCATAATTTAAAGGAAAATAAACTTTCGACAAACTAACAATTTTTATGCAAACTAATACAGTCAATAATATTGATATTTCACTAGAAAGAATTCATACAACGACCACACATAATATCTTTTTCCTACAAAATTGAAACAATATTTTGCAAAAAAAACAAGAAAAATTTGATTATTTTTTGGTGGAGTTGAATGTTAATGGTTTAGTATGGTCCCAATCTAGCATAATTTTATTACAAAATTCACCAGCCCTGCGCAAAACACCCTAAATGCGTTTTGTTACTTCTGAAATATTATGAAATCAAAAATGAGTTATTTATAGAGTATTTTGACTGCATTATTAAACAAAAACAGGCAAGAATTTATATCAAATAAGTGATACCTACTGTAATAATTTGTGTGAATTGTTTTTTAAAACAAAAATTGGTAAAAAACACAAGCCGCAAAGTTCCCTGAGACAGTCGCATACGCTATTAAAAACCAATGTTACGTGAAAAATTCATGATAAGAAGTATAATAATATAATACTATATATACCTGTTTTACTTGAAATAGATAATCCAAACTTTGTCGCACAGACATTCTCTTTTCTGTGGTAGGTTTTGTTTTTGCAGTCCCTACTTCAGATGCTGTTTTAACCGAAACACTTTGAGGCTTCAAAAGCTCCGGCAGACAAACCACAGCTAACATGGCCTTCTGGTCTAAACATAATAATATAATAGTATTATGTGTTTTAACTTTTTTCTCTTTCATTCCGTAAGGCATTGTTTTTTGTTCATATAGTTTGCTCGGCAACGTCACCAAAGAATTTTTTTGTTAAAAGACGATGCTTTTCGTTCAGGTTTCATTACTGCAAGTTTTAAGCGTGATTTTTAGTTGTCGTAAATGACTATGGTGTAACTTGACCTGTTTTTTGGAAAAAACAAGCAGATCGAAGGTTTATAACATTTAAAAAATGTTATTTTAAATAAAACAAAATTAAAGTTTGTTAAATTCAGATCAATAAATGAAAAATATATATTTAACAAAATCTGAAATCGCCCATTGTGATGGTTCTTTTTATCCCGTGCTGTATTTTATCATTTATGTAATTTTTATACTCTTACATTATTGATTTTTTTTAACAAAATTTGGTTTCTTTTAAAGATTTTTTAAACAAAATATTGATTTCACAGATATAAAAATGTTATTTGACCAGACATTCAAATGAACTATTGATCGGGCACTATGACTCTAAAATAAATCTATATACAATTGATAAAAAATTTCGTTGACTGCAAGCATATTTTCAATGAGCTACGAGCAAACAAGATAGCTAATCAGAAATGAACGAAATTTTAACTTAAACTGTTAATTATATACTTTTTTTCTACAAAGTTTCGCCAAAATTCGTACACCAGAAGCAAGTCATTTCATTTCGAACACCCATTTTTTAAAAACATTTGTATTCAATTTTGGTCTTTAAAGTCTGCAATTGGGTAAACTTCAATAAAAAATTTAAAAAGTAAAACAAAAATCTTACTGGTTTCTAACTGATTAACCGCTTCCATTTGGCGTTTAACAGCGTCTTGGTCATAATTGTTAACCGGGTACGGAATCTAAAAAAATACAGTTTTTTAAATTAAATAAAAATGACTGATAAGTATAAGAAGCAGTTTTTCGTTAAAACCAATAAAAATTTAATCTGTTTTCAACGGGTTAAAAATAAGTAGAAAACATCAAACTGCACGTAAAAACCATGGCAAAAGGCAGCTAATATTAAACATAGACTGGGTAAAGGCATATTTTTATGAAATCAGGCACCTAAATAATTTTTTTAAAATAAGGTATCCAATGCGCCAGAGAATATCACACTGCCTTTCCATTAACTATTTAAAACATTAAAAAAATATGTAAGCACATAAAGAGTTGAAAATACTACTTACTTGAAATTTTGCAAAGATGAATTTGCAGTAATCCGAAACTGTAGCTCCTAAAGTTTCGTTTATAATTGCCACGGAATAGCTGTTCCACACTTCTTCAAAATTTGGCAAATCAATGTCTTTTTTCTGCATTATAAGATTCAATTCCCGTATAATCTAAACAAGAGGGTTTTGCTTTTTTACAAACTCACAGATATTTAACATAAGCTTCCTTTTTTTGATATCGTAAAAATTAAGAAAAAATATTACAAAATAAGGTTGAATTTTTCGTATTTTAAAGTTATTATAATATTATATTATATTATTCACATTCAAAAATTTTAGATCCGAAATATTTTCAAATTTACAATTAGAAATAACTTTACAATTTATTATTTACACATTTACACATTGAATACATTGTGTTTACAAATTAAATTCACGTATTTACAGTTTACATGGAACATATTTACACCTATTACGGGATCATTAGTGGCTGCATCTTATTTTACCAGTTTATAATTCTAAAAATGGTGTAAATGTGTTTCATGTAAATTATCTAATGACAATTTTGTTGTAAAATTTAAATTTTTAGTAAAAAAAAGTTTTTCTAGGTGGTTTGGTGAAACATTTTTTGAAGCTGTATTATACTTGAGATGTAGACAAATCAAAAAATTAACTTTTCAAATTCTAAATATGAAATTTTTTTAAAATCCATTTTACAGTAAAAAAATGACTAATCAAAAACCGGTGATTTGGAGAGCAACACATTTAATACTTTTTAAACACAAATCAAAAGTAACTGGAATTTAAAAAAACTTACAAGTTCTGGATAAATGAGGAATTTCGGGTACAGTTTTACAATGTCAGTGGCCATTAGGTTGTCTGTGTTTTCAATCGTTTCTCGGCGATAGATGAAAAGTTTGTCCATTTTTTCAAAGTCTACGCGTTTTTGCTCTGCCGTACCAACCGCCGAATGAACCAGTTGTATACGAATTCCTTCTGATTCTTCATGGCTTTCTGCTGATTGTTTAGGCGTTTCAGTCGTTTTCTTCTTAGGACAAATCCATCTGGACAAACCTTTGTTCTGTCGACGATTAGCTATGCATACTTGAAGCCAACCTTTTTTTAAGACCGGATCGTAAAACGAAATCTAAATTAAAAATTAATCCATTCATTTTTTATGTACATATAGACAAATTCCTAAAGTACAATAAGTTTTTTTTGACAAAACTGAAAGCATGTTGTTTTAGAGTTTTCAATTGTGGAGATTTTAAATTAAAATAATGTAATTTTAAACAACACGCCACTTTAAAAAATAGACATGAACAATTATTTTTTGACTATAAAATAGTCTAAAAACAGTTTTACAAGGCGTTCTGGTGTAAAAATTTAAAAATCAATAGCAAACAAACAAAACAAATCAAAATAAAATAATTTATCAATTTTATATGGGAATTACTACTACTTAAGTTTTAAAATTTGTTCAATTGCGATAAGTATTTATGGTTTAAAATATTTTAAATTATTTTTCATTATATTTTTTATTGTTTTCATAAAACAAAAGTATTTTATATAAAAAAGAGTTACGTCTTTTTATTTTTTTGCTATATATTATATTCTTGATATTAGTATAAGTGTTTTCAGGAAAGGATATCGCCATTGTTTGTCATAATTAAAATTTACTTACATAAGGCAGCTTGCATAGCTTGCATAGTACAAAAACATATAGTGCAAAAATATACTTCTACATAATATGGTGCAAAAACATGCCAAAAAACGCTTAAGAAAATCACATATTTTAAATAGAAAAACACAAGTTATAGTGTGTGACGCGTTTATTATTTTATAAATGTTTAAAATTATTAAATTTTTATAAAAAAAAACGGAAGAAGTAAAAATTCAAAAAAATTTTTGTAATAGGTCTGGATTTTTTATTGTAAAGTAAAGGGTTTTTTTCTGTTTTATACATTAAACAAAAACAAATATTTCTTAACCAAATCAAAAATTAAAACAATTAAAAACTTCTCTTTAGTCTCTTTGTAAGTGTAGATATTAAATAAAAAAATTAATACAGTTTAAAAAGTAACAATACTTATATTAAACGGTGTTTTAATAACCAGCCGGACTTGGTCTTGATTTCCTATTTTGAACACTTCGCAATCGCTTTAAATATTAGCTCGTATATTAAACTTTTGGATGAAAATATCGACATTAGATTAGTGTGTCTGTTCTTAATTTTCGTTTGAGAGAGCAGTATCGCGAAGATATTCCGCTGTTAAGTCAGAGTCACCACTTTTATGACAATTTGTACATCTTTATACGTAGTAATAATTTGATTAAGCTTTGAACGCGACATTTTCTCATTTAAAAAATATTAAAAATGTTCCGTTTTAAACTGCGCAAGTAAGAAAAAGCTTAGCTAATTTATATAAATCAGTTTATTCCAAACCATAAACTAATTTATGTTTTTTTTATGTAAACCATTTCCAAATGAGTTAAGGCGCTGCGTATAGTTTTTCCCGGTTTTTTTTAACAAACTATAAACTAATTACTATATATTCATTAATTGTTTTATTTTTTAAAAAGACATAGGTTGATAAAAAAACGTTAAATATCAGAAAGTATTTGATCAGTTGTAGTAAATTAATTTATAATTAGAAAACATAGCTTTGGCGAACAATTCCCTTAGTTTCTGACAAAAACTATTTGATAAAATATTAGAAACACAAAAACACATTCTTTAACAATTGTCAAATGACTGTTTATAAGCATAAATACTGTTAAAGCAAAAGAACGATTAAGCATGTTTTTTTTCTATTTCTAATAGTATTGTATAAGCCTATTCTCTGTTTGCTGCTTTTTGTCCATACACGCTTTAGCTAAAACGAACTCATATTTTTCTATTTACTAAATATTTTTTTAAGCTAGTTATGGTTTTATTTAAGATAACCAGCTAAACATGTTAAAAAAATAAGTAGAAATTAACTACAAACTCAAAAATTATTATTATATTTTTAATTGATTTTTAATTAATCAATTGTTTTAAATTTATTTCATACTAAATGTATTATTGTTTTGGGCAGTAAGTTTAAAAATTATAATAGAATTATATTTTAAAATAAAAAAAATATTTCTGTTTTTTAAAAATTTTAAAAAATTAAAACTAAGTAATAATTAAAACAATTCTTTTGCTTCATTTAACTTCTCTAACGTTTATAAATGATCTACAATGAGTGATCTCAGTTTTTTTTACTAAACTATTGCTTCATGGGTCAAGGTAGTAGCTGACGATGAATGTGCCATTAGTCCGGAAACGTACCGCACTCCAACTGTTTTCAAATATTCGTAATTTTTTTTTTCATTTTGAAAAAAATCAATAGATTTACTGATATTATTGTGCGTCAAAAATGGATCATCAACAAGTAAATTCTCAGTACTGTCCAAAAATAATAAATCAGTGGCTATAATTTCCAATACAAACTCAGAACTGGTAGAACCGTAGAAGGATCGCCAAGACACTTACTGTCGTTTAGTTTGTCATGATTTTTTGAAAAAAAATTGTTCTGATGGATGGCTTATTGAAACGGAGTTTTTAATTGACGGATAAAGTATCTCTTCGCGCAGTACTTTTTAAAAAACTTTCACATTGAAAAGTCCCTTTATGTGTTCCATTAATTTCATGCTTTCAAAAATGGGCCCCCCATTGATTAGGTGTTAAAAACTTTAAGGTTTTACAAATAAAAACCGATGCATACTTAAGTTTTTTAAAAAATAAAACACGTTTTTTACAAAATTTCTCGAATTGAACCTGATTCCCTGATTACAAAAGAAAAAACAGTTATTTTATTATATTTACTAAACTAATTTGTAACTTTTTTTGTTCATTATTATATTCATTTTTTAATGAATTATTAAATTGAAAGTACACATGACTAAATTAATTTAATACACGTTCAAGTTTTTTGTTAATTGATTTTGTAGATTTGGTAAAATAATTCATTTATTTAGATAAAGTTGTTTTTTATTTTAAACATAACTAACTATTTAATCAAAAAAAAAGTATGAACTGGTTTTAGAGAGTAGAATAAAAACAAAAACTTTGAAAAATTAAAAATGAAGTTTTAAAAGCTTTTTTGCCACTATTTTACAATGTTCAGCAATTTTCAGATCTTGAGATATATGAATTCCTAAATCTTTAATTAAATTAACTTTTTTTAATGTATTGTTTTGTATCATGTAGTCAAAACTGTTTGTTCGACGTTTTTACCCTATATTTAAAGCTTCACACTTAGCTTGTGACAAAGTCAACTGCCAATTCTCTGCCCAAAAAGCAATACAATCCTAGTCGGCCTGTAGCTTTCTGGTACTTTCAAGTTCTTCTTCTGTGCTGAAGTCATTATACACCTTCGGATTATCAGCGAAAAGTTTGATGGAAGCGTTTTTAACTATATCAATTAAGTCATTTATGTAAATTAAAAAAAGGCCTATTACTGAACCTTAAGGAACGGAACTTAGAATTTTCTGAATATTAGACTCTGATTCGTTTATTAAAACCTTAAGAGATCTACAAATTAAAAAAGATTCAATCCATTTTAGAAATTTTCCTGTTACACCATATTTTTCTAATTTGTACAATTGCTTTTGATGGGATACCGTATCAAAAGCCTTGGCAAAATCAAGGTAAACTATATCCACAAACTTTTTATTTTTAAGAGCTCTTGTCGATTCATTTAAAGCTTCAAGAAGTTGACTTATTGTGGAACGCCCAGACTGAAAACCATGTTGCGACCTTGACAAAACTCCATCAAAAAAGACTAAAAGTTTATCTTTAACTAATCGTTCCATAATTTTACATGAGTAAGATGTAAGTGATACTGGTCTAAAATTTTGTTTCAAAAATTTAGATCCTTTCCTAAAAAGAGGTACGACAAAAGCTATCAGCCAATCGAAAGGCAATTTTAAAGTATCAAACGATTTTTAAAAAATTTTAGATCAGGGTTCCGCAGTTCCAATTGCTAATTTTTTAAGAAAAAAAAAGCTGGTAAGCAATCTGGAGTTCTAGACATTTTGTTTGACGATTTTTTAATAGCTTTGAAGACGTTGTTAACTGTAAAAGACATGTCATCAAGAATTCCAATCTTTTCTGGGTTAAAATTTGGCAAATTTCCATCATCCTTTGTAAAAACACTACTAAAGTATTCTGCAAAAATATTCGCTTTTTCCTTGTTTTCTGTTGCGAAACCTTCGTCTTCTTTACATAAAGGAGGAATATTTTCTCTAACTTTAATTTTACTGTTAACAAACTTATAAAACGCTTTTTACTTTTTGATTATAAGACTTTTTCTTCCAAACTAATGATGTAATTTTTAACAACATATTTGCAATCCTTACAAAGCTTTTTGTACTGAGTTTGATGACTGATTGTCTAGTTATTTTTTAATTTGTGCCACAATCTTATTTTCTTATTTTGTATTTTTTTAATAGTTGATGGATATTTGTTGTAATTTTTATGTATAACTAATTTTTTGGTGGTATGTGTCTTGTTATACCTTCGATTATTACATTTTTGAAGCATTGCCAATATTCTTCAACACATAAACATTTTGAGAACAATTTATTCCAATCTATCGATGCTAAATAAAAAGAAAACATTTCAATCGTTTTTAAAATCAGGAATGCTAAAATTTTATTTTAGCTGATGTAGGGTATGAAATGTACTGTGATGGTCAGAGGTGAAAAACTGGCAGAATTTTGTTTCATGTATAACTTCTGATCGTATCGCTTAAGAAATTTTTATCCCTTGTAGGATGATTAACTATTTGAATTAAGGCTAATTCTTGAAGAAAAATAACCATTCTTTTTCATTTTGATTATTTTTAGGTGTTGGGTTCTCCACTAGAATTACGAACCTTCAAGCTATCGATAGTTCCCGTACATTGCGGATCTGTCTTCTTGTTTAGTAGTCTGCGGTTTTCTGTAAATGCAAATTATCCTTAAATTTGTGTTACTTTTTATTTTAATATCCGTTGCTACAACCTCAATATCGCTAAATCTTTTGGCAATGTTAACTTCTATTGCATTAAATTCTCTTTTGCAAAAAATACAAACACCACCACCTTCTTTTTCAGGCCTATCTTTTCTAAAAATGTCAAACAGATTTAATCGATTTATCATACTATTGGTAATAGTGCCGTTCAACCATGTTTCCGTAATCATTAATAAGTCAACATTACCATAAATCTCATCATGGCCTGACACCAACAACTCAAACTCATCTAAAGAGTTTTTAATACTTCTAGCATTAAATAGCAGAGCGTTCAAATACCTACTTTTAAAGCGATCGGATCGCAAAATATCCTATTTTTTAAATTCTAATTGCTTTAGCTCATTTTTTTTATCCACGTCGTAAAGGAATGGGTCCCCATCATCGGTGTAGCGCAATGTTATTCGTCTATTTTCTTTTTTTTTTCTCAGAATTCTAATTGGGCGGCTCTTTGATCCACCGTTATTGTTCCTTTACCCGTTGTATTTGCCAGATTTCATAAGATGGCCGGCGGACCTAACCATTCGATTACGAATCCGATTTGATGAGAAACGAACTTTCAGAAACTGAGGATATTCTGAGGACTTTTTTCCAAATCGAAAATGCTCAACAATGGCAATATTTTCTTCGCCGTTGTTGAGTGTCTCTACTAATGCATTTACCGCCTTTTCTTCCTCTTCAACCGTGGTAGATTCTGGCAATCCAGATATTACCGCAACAGTAGAGTGGGATCGCTTTAATTCTAATTTTTCTAGATGATTTTGCATCATAGGTAGGAGTCTTTGGAATACCTCTCCGCAAACTTCCGAAATAAAATCCTTGTCATATCGTTGAATATCTTCTAAGGCTTTCAGTCTTTTGTAAAGATCCCTTTTTTCTGTGTCCCATTTAGCTCGATCTGCTTCCAAATCTTTAACTTTTTCCCGAAGAAATTCGTTTTCTGCTAGTAATTTTTCTAATTCTTCCTTCTTAACCATACTTACGGTTTACTAACAGTTTTTGAAGAGGCGCCTTTACAGTAAACAAAAAGACTAGTTTCAAATTTTCATAAAACCTGACGCTCATAAATTTATGATGGCGGCAGTTTTTATTAGGCTGTTTCCGAAAAATTTTAAAGAAAAATTTATAAATATTATTAGAATTAATTGGTTCAATTATAAATAAATACCTTTAAAAACGTTTAATTGCACATAAACTTTCTTTCCGCGTCAGAAAAAAAAATCAGACTAATGCTACTAAGTCTGTAAATTTGAAAGTCCTTATTTTTCCACACGGAGAATAAGCGAGAGCAGCCAGGACAACGTCAAAAAGTCACGACAACACCCCATTCTTTTTTCGGAAATCCTGACTGTGTCTTTGTACAGAAGATGATAAGAGTTGGTTTAAAAATTTCCTACTTTATTTCTAATTCCGCTGTTTTCTAACGTTTTTTTTTGTGCTGAAACGTTTTGATTTATGGAACCTCGTAACAGTATTCAATCTTTTAAATCTTAACGATTAAATGTTTTTTCTCAAACACACTGATGTTTCATTATGCAAAATATTATCAGCGGACACGAGGATTTATAGTTTACTTTTTGAATTTTCTCAGAATTACTGGAGTTCACAAAGGATTTATATATCTGTATAAAAAACTAAGAAAACGTTTTTTAATGCATTTGCTAATTGTCATACATGTTGTGAATTATTTTAAGTAAGAGGTAGAATATTATTTTGTTTCAGAAAAGCATTTTTTAAATCGAAAAATTTTGAGCTTTAGAATTTGCTTAAGCTTAAGTTTAAGAGGATATTCACTTTCTCTGAAGAAGAATATACCTCTCTGTTCTTTCCGCCTCTGTTTATTCTTTTTTTCCGGCGAAAAATTTACCAGAATAAATTTCCCTCTGTTTCATTGAACGAATGAATCAGCGCAGAGCATTGTTTTTTTCACTGAGCAAAATACTCCCCCTGGATTACAGGTCTAAAACTTTTATAAGGTATGTTAAAAAAGTAGGCCGAGATTAAATATAAAAATTTACAAACGTCTTTATCAAGCAGGCCTCTGGTTTTTTATTTTAAAATTACATAAATTTTGAAGTTTTTAAAATAACAAGAAGCCCGTGTCAGCCATACGGCTAACAAATAATTTTTTCCGGCATTTTTTATATTCATTTACTTATTTTTTTTCAAAATTCAACCCTTCTATGCCGTTCCCGTGACTGTAAGCTTTACAATGATACCTCAGTTAACCCGCACTTCATTTTGTCAATGGAGGAAGGGTCTTTCCCTCGTTTGGTGAAAATATGTTGTCTAGCATAAAGATGACCATGTTATTTTTTTTACTCCTTATGATGCTCCCTGAACTATATGGTTTACCCATAATATCTTATTTACCCCCTCCCAATCTTTTTTGTGATTGGGGAGAAAGGACTTTCCTTCTTTGGTAAAATATGTTGTCCAGTATAAAGATCTCCATGTTATTTTTTTAAAATTTTAACTCATTTATGACATTCTCCAGACTGTAAGCTTTGCAATGATACCTCATTTAGCCTAATCCGTTTGGTGGTTGGGAAACCCCCCTCCCTTGGTCAAAATGCGTTGTCCAGCAAAAAATGTCCTTGTTATTTATTTTTTGAAACATTCAACCCATTTATGACATTCCTTGAAACTTAAGCTTTGCAATGATATCCCAATTAGCTCAATCCTTTTCGTGGTTAAGGAGAAAGTTTGTTGCCCCTTTTAGTCAAAAAACGTTGTCCAGCATAAAGATGTCCATGTTTTTTTTCTGAAAACATGATATTCTGGCTTTACATTGGCAAATTACTCTTACCAATTAGTTTGAACCAATTCGAAGATAAAAAATTTTTCTACTTTTAAAGTCCATAGGGCCCTGTTTTTCTGAAAAATGTCTTGTCCAACCAAAAGATGTCCATGCAATTTTTTTTAATTTCAACCCCTTTATGACATTCCCCTGTCTGCAAGCTTTGCAATGATATCTCATTTAGCCCAATCCTTTTGCTGGTTGGGGAGGAAGGTCGTTCCTCTTTTTAGTGAAAAAACGCTGTCCAGCATTAAGATGTCCACGTTAATCTTACCAAAACACATGACATTTTGGTTTTACATTGGATAATTACTCTTATCAATAAGTTCGAGCCAATTCAAAGACAAAAAATTTTCACTTTCCAAAATCCATAGGTTTCCCGTTTTTGTAAAAATGATTTGTCGAGGCTAAAGATGTCCATGCAATTTTTTTTCTAAATTTCAACCTCTTTATGACATTCTCCGGACCGTAAGCTTTGCAATGATTACTCATTTAGCCCAATCCCTTTTGTAGTTGGTGAGCAAGGTAATTCCCTTCTTTAATGAAAAAACGTTGTCCAGTATAAAGATGTCCATGTTCATTTTTTCAAAAATCATGATATTCGGGCTTTACATTTCCTAATTACTCTTTCAAATAAGTTTGAGTCAATTCTGAGTCAAAAAATTTTTTAAGTTCCAAAATCCAAAATCCAAAATCCATAAAATCCTTTGGTGAAAACGCGTGGTTCAGTATAAAGATGTCCATGTAAGTTATTTCAAGATTTCAACCCCATTACGACATTCCCTGGGGTATAAGCTTTCTAACGATACCTCATTCTCCTCAATCCGTTGGGTGGTTAGGGAGGAGTTAGGGAACACACAGACAGACAGACACACACACACACACACAGAGACATTACGTCTATTTATATATAGATTTAAAAAGTTGTTCTTTCAATAACTGGAAAAATAATTTTTTGCATTATTAAATTCATTGAATTATGTTTACACTCTATTTAAATTTCTTTGGTATTTTTAGCATTATAATAAGGGGGGAAATTATTTATCATATATTCTTTCTTTCTTTTTCCTAATTTAAGTAAAGTTTAAAATATTAATATCTCGGCATTCTTCAATAACACTCCATTAAACATTAATGGTGATTTTGTTTTCATGATAAAATTCATAAATTCAATGAGCTTTTAAAACTATAAATAAAGTTATAAATAATAAACTATAATTAAACCCACCAACAAAGTTAACATTGGACTTTAAACTTTAGTTTTGCAAGCAGCTTAAGCGAAACAAGTCAAAATTTATTATACTAATTTTTTTATTTTAATTAAACTGTGTGTTCTTGTGTTTAAAAAAGCAGGCATTATTGTTTTTGTTTTAATGTTTTATCTATCTCTAAGTTGTTTCTAAGTTTCTGTCTAATCATATCCCCCGGGCAAAATCATTCCTATATTTTTTCTATTTGTGCTTTCTGTAATTACGCTTTTAACGGTACGGGGTCTTTAGAACCATAAGTTGGGAACCTAACCACCGAAAATTTTTTGGAAACTTGAAGCCGCAAGAAAGCAAGACTCTTGGAGTCATTGAAAATAGGCTTGGGATTTTATTTAGGATTCGCTTAGGCTAAGGTATACTCTCTAAATCTACTTAATGGATTTTCAAAATCTTGTTTTTTGAATTTTGAACCGAAAAGTAATTTTTGGAAAACCAAAAATAATAAGTAATTTGTTAAAAAGTAAAAATTATTTGTTTAGCTTACAGTAATTTTTATTAGTTGTGAAGTAACAATATTTGTCTTTGATCAAAAAATTACAAAGTAAATTTAGATAGTAGGTTTTTGGGATTTTAACTTTTGGACGCAAGTTCCCAACTTATGGCTCTAAATTCCCCACATAAGGCTCCAAGTTTCCTATTTTGGCTCCAAGTTCCCACGACTTTATCGACCTATAGTCCTTTTAACATTTTCATTTAAGCGTTTAAAAAAACATTATCAAATCTAAAAATGTTAAATGTGCTGTATTCGTGGGCAATTTTACTTTTTTTAAATTTAAACCAATCGACGTATTAGGTTAGACTGCGAAAAAAATTTTATTACAAACAAAATAAATTTCCTGTGGTTAGCGAGTGATTAACAAAAATACTGCTTGGTTAAAATTACACGTGCTTTTTTGTACACCATTCTTGAAAATAAAGTATTTCTACTGAATGAATATTAATAAAACTAAACAGAAACCCTTGTAGAGTACCGCCAAAAGCATAAGTTTTAAATTCAGTTCATATCTAAAAAGAACACTCCCATTTAAAAAAAATATTTTTTAAAAATGTGGTCTTTATCAAGAATACATGAAAATTAATTTTATTAATTAATTTTCATGTATTCTTGTCTTTATTAACTTTTATTAATATTCAACAATTATATAAAAATGCTTTAGAAAACTAAGTAATTAGTATACTATGCATCTTTAAAGGAAAAATAAGCTGTATTAGTATTTTTAAAGTTTTATTAAAACAACAAAAATATTGTATTAAAAACAGGCAGGAACATAATTTGAGTGCTTTTAAGCGTCATAAAATTATAACGGAGCCAACAATAAAAAAATGACACAGTTCACTGAGTAATCGTACACGCATGGAAAACTTAGTCATATATAAAATCAAATCCTGCTTAAAGACTTAGCAACCAAAGTTTGTTTATATCAATAAATACTAAAAATTAGAAAGTCCGTTTAAAAGGTCTTTTAGAAGATTAAAAGTGTAAATTTAATGTGTTTCATTGTTGTCATACTTAAAATGTTTTTTTTTAAAATATAATCTAAACTACTCAGTACTATTTGTATTGGTGGTTTTAGCGAATTGAAAATTCGACTATTCCAATTTCCTTATCTAAAATCTTAAGCTTCTTATCTGTTACTTCTAATTCTAGCCCCAAGTTCATTGGTTCCCAGTTCTTCAACTTTGCCTGTTAAGTTTAAAGTTAGGCCTGTTGGCTTTAATTAAACATAACCACTTCGTTGGCTAAAAAGACGATAAACAATAAAATAATAATTAATTAAAACAAAGCGGTTACAACAATTTATGAATTAAATTTGGAATATCTTTGATTGGAACTGATTGAATATTAAAAAAGTTATGATTTGTGTTTGTTTTTTTGGTTTTAGTATTGCTAAAACCAAATGTTTTTTTAAAATTTATTTTCCAACTGTAAAACGGCTCGAATCGGGGTATTTTAAAATAAAATTTTTTGATAAAATAGTATATATTTCAACTTTTAAAATTTCCTGTGATGTGTCGCGCATTTTTTATGATAATACCGTTTGGTTTATGAATTTTGGAATCAAAAAAGAATAGTAGCCGAAATGTGAACTTCAAATAAAATTTGAAAACTTAGAACCAAATTTTAAATTGTTAAAACCTGAACCTAAGCCTAAACCTTACTCCGAATTCAAGCCAGAAAAGAAAACTTGAGTCTGAAAATTTGTAGCTAAAACATAAAACTAAACCCAAATCATTTTATGTAGGCTCCAAAACTCTCATTTTTTGGGATTCAAGTTTATAATGTTTTTACGGCTCCAAGTTTTTATTTACGGGTTCAACAATCATTTATTTAGGAAAAGGAGTACTATGAGTAGAGGGAATTAGAGTCTAGCTAATATTAAATTAGCCTTAATAAGTCTAGTCATTAATTAATTAATAAAGTATTCTAGACAATTTAGTTTTTTAAACTCTATGCAGGTCTCAGCCGAAACCCTAAACTTAAACGAACAAGGTATTAAACAAATACACTCGAATTTCGGGAGTGTCTATAATGATATTGGAATGTAAGATCTTTGAATTCTTGTTTCCAATACCAAATTATAAAATATAAATTAACTTTTTATTATTATAATTTTTGTTTTTTTAGATTTGTAAATACAAAATACATTTTGAAAAAAATAGAATTTTAACAAATATGGTTTCGTTGGAATTTGGGGATACTGTTTCGGTAGGTGAATACGGGTTTAAAATTTTTTAAACATACAAATACACATGCAAAAACAAAAAAACGAAAACATTACAAGCGTATATTTGTTACATCCTGATTATAGATTTTAAAACAAGTTTTAAAGTTAATAAGTTTAAAAAACTCATGTCCATTGAGAATAAAGAATTTTTTGACTAATTCACAAAAAATTTTATTAATTAAAAAGCTTAAAGTAGTTTAAAAAAACTATTAGTATTAAATGAGTATTCCTTGAAAATTTATAAAAGCTATTTTTTCACTTCCTACTTCCAATTTAAAAAAAAACTCAACGCTGATATATAAAAACTGTTTCACATCATTAATTGCACATTTTCGAGGTTCAAAAATGGTTTCACCTTATTACTTACTTGTTTGCAAAATTGTGGTATTTTCAACGGCTCCAGGGTTCTTTACCAGCGCGTGAAAACCCTTTTCCCGACAAACACGAGGATGTGATAATAAATCGGAGTATTTTAAGCTGTAAAAATCCTTTCTCCTCAAATTTATTTAAAAATTGTCTCACATCATTAATTGAACGTTTGTGAAATCAGCGTATTTTCAGCGGCCCCCGGGCTCTTCCTCGCCGCGTAAAAACCCTTTTCCCGGTAAATACGAGGATCTGATGGGAAAATTGAAAACGGCCCATAAGCAGAGAGAAGCCCGACGAGAGAAGCAAATTTTGGAGGAAAATCAAAGGCTCTATTCCAAACTGGCCCAGTTGAAAACTAACAGACAAACCAAGCTGAATCCCGCATATCTTAAACCCTACAAAAAAGGAAACGCAAGTAGCAGAAGCGAAAGTCCCGTTGTCATGAGGTAGGATTAATATTTTTTAAAAAAATATTTCTACAATACAAAAATTTTTGGGCTTTTTTAAATTCCCAGCATTTACCCCGCCTCTTTTTTTTCTATGGTTTATTAATAAGTCTCGTCATAGGGTATCTGATTTAATTTCGGCCACGCCTTAATTTCGGCCACCAATTTAAGGTGTTAGAAAATTGGCTTATTTTTAAACCACAAAAGAACTAGCACAAAAGTAACCGAATGAATACTGAATAAAGTGTTTTTGCAAAAGTTTTTTATTTGTGTTATTTTGCATTATCAACATTTTCATACAAAAAGTGATTTTTTTTGTGATTTTCTTAATTTTTGTTTTGTGTTTAAACTGCATCAAATTTAAAACGAATATAACCTTAAAATAACTTCTATTTAAGGCTCAGTTAATTTCTATGTTTTGATATTTTCTTTAAAATCACTTTGCAATGCGTTTAACTAACGGCGCATTTTAGGATTCCGTTAATTTCGGCCACCTTAAAATTTAGGTGAAAGAACCTGCCGTTTTTTGCTGTCTTTAAATATCATCGTACTACCGTATTTATAAAGATTTTTTTTTTGCTCGTTTGACTTTTTTTGACGTTTTTTAATCGAAAAATAAAAATTGAACAAAAAATACAAGTTATTAAAACTTGTTTTTTTCAGGTTTTAACATAATTATTTAAAGTCTATGTAATAACTATTAAAGTTTGTAAACGGGAAAAATTAGGTAATGTATACGAAGAACAATACTTAAGGATAAATTTGCAACCTTTAAAAATTTTTATTGTTCGTTTTGGCAATAGTTATAGCCGGTTTTTTTTGGGTGGCCGAAGTTAATAGCTCGCGCCTTAATTTCGGCCGCTATAAAAAGAAAACTTTAAACCTCCACTGATCTTTAAGTGTAACAGAAATTTTAAAACTTTGCACTGGGAAAACAAAAATAACTATTGTTTGATTTTTAGAACAAATTTTATGTCGATTGGAAAAACCAGAAAAAATTATTCAAAAAAATATTAAATGGTGGCAGAAATTAAGTCAGCTATCCTTTTTATTTGTTTTTTATATTTAAGTATATATAGGAATAAATTAGGCATAGTTCATACCGGAGTGACAAGTGATAAGTGACAGTGTGTTTCCACCACATCGTCAAGTAACGGTATAAAAGCGCACAGGACGAAGGGTAACTCATCACACTTGTCACTTCGTGTGAACCAGCTCTTATTTTAAAAGGCGCCGGACATCCATATAAATAAGGCAAG
>JASAMX010030846.1:0-14966 GCA_030248175.1 Microlaimidae sp. YZB2_3 | reverse complement strand
GTTTTTTTTTCACGATTTTGACAGACATTTTTTTTTCACAGATAAAGCTTTTTCACGATTTTGACTGTAGCGCTCTCGCCTAAGTGTGCGGTCACCTACTTGCAACTCTTCATCTGAAAGAGAGTCCCCTCCAAAATCGTGCACTGTGGTGACATTTGCTATTGCTATGTTGGGCTCAAGCGGAACTACAGGGTGGAAAACGGTTTGGCTCCTATTTGTAAATTCAAACAAAAGATTTTCGTTTTCCTCATTTTGGACCGCAGTTTGTTCCAAAAAGGGAGCCTGGCTGGGGGCGCTTCTAGTAACCGGCGATCTCGCCAACATATTACTTTTTGCAAAAGGGTCCGCCATTCTTAATAAAATTTTACTAATTCAAAACTCCCATTTAAAAATTTCTTTTAAACTAAAAGTTTTGCGGCCAGCACGATTTACCACTAATTTACAATATTTACAATATAAAACATTCTTTCCACAAAATATATACAAAAAACACACCAAAGAAAAAAAATTACATAACAACCCGGGGACCCGAATCAAATGCTGCGCTCGAAGTTGAACGAAAATTATTTTTTTAAAGCGTCAGCAGGGGTCACGGCACCAAATGATGTAACACCTTTTTTGTCTGGGTGTTCATCTCAGGTTGCTTGCAATCCTCTCTTTCTAATGTGTGCTAATTGTTTATGCTTACATTTGCGTGTGGGAAATTCGTAGACTGATTATTCGGTTTCTTTCTCCAGATGCGGTTGAAACTCTAGACAGGGTGTGCTGGGAATTTGTAGAAAAAGAATAGGGAAATAACAAAAATTTATTTAATATAAAAATTACAATAAGCGGGGAACATAAACGCAGAAAACGGGGTTAGGCACCAGTAACCCCCCCTGAAACAACTTCCATAACAACTCTCTTTTTACGGCAAAAAAACATAAAAAAACTACGCGTTTTTTTTAACGATTTGACCAAAACTGTCAGACACAGATATTTGCATAGCACGTGTTTTCACAGTCTGATCAAAACAAAAGGACAAAACATTTTTACATAAATTTAGAAACAATTTAAAAAACGTATTCTATTAAAAACAAAACAATTGTTTGTGTGTGTTTGTGTGTGTTTGTATGTACTTGTATGTGTTTGTTTGTATGTGTTTGCTTGTACTTGTTTGTATGTGTATGTACTTCGTTGCACATCTGAATGCGTTTATATGTGCATGGTTTTGGGTTTAGGTACATTTGTTCAGGCGTTTTTCAGTCTACGTGTGTCTGTACTTGCGTGTATGTATTTTTGAGTTACATAACAAAAATATTGGAAATACTGGGTAGCCACTGTAACGCGATACACCTTAAAGTATTTAAAAGGTACCTTAAGGTATTTAAATAGGCTTTGTTAACATGTATTAAAATTAATTGCAAAAACAATTTCACCATAAATTTGCTTTTGTTATTTTTTCAAACAGTTTTATGGCACAAACCGCCCACTTCATCAGTAGTAACGATGATCATTTTTGATTTTAATTACTAGTGACAAAGAGGCGCGAGAGGTTTTATCTATAGAACTGTTTGGAAAAATAATAAAAAATCTAGGCTGACAAGCGTATAAATTTAACATAATATAAAGTATAATGTGTTTTTAAAGCAGTCTTAATTTATGGGCCTATCTAGCATTACAAAATTTTGGGTCCGCGGTCCCGCCGCGAAAATAGAATTCGTTATGAAACCAATGATTCTTACTAAATTTTTTTGGAAACCGGAGATTAAACAACAACATGAAAACAATTTCGAATAATTTTGGCAATTTCTGACCATTATTTAGAGCTATTTTAAGCATTAATAAGGTTTTTCATATGTATATTTATTTCGGTTAACCAGAAAAAAAAACGTTTTGTAATGCTTTAATTTAATACAAAAAAGCACGTCAAAATTTTTCAAATAGATGTTTTATTATTTGTACTATTTTCAATTTCAAAAATAATACAACAAAATGCATTTAATTTGAGAAGAACTTTGTTTCGTGGTGGGACCGCCGACCCAACTTTTGTAATGCTAGGTAGGTCCATAATAAATAAGTATTTAACCAACGTCCTGGCTTGCTTTCAGTTTCTAGCGTACTACTTCAGTTCTCAGTACCGTATTTAATTTTATGTAAGAACTGTGTGTTTTAGTTTCAATGAAAATATTAGGATTCTTAATGTCAGCAAAACCTAAAAATTACCTAAAAATTTTATAAAACAAATATTTTGCTGTTGGACCCAGGCGAATAAAACCTATTTAATAGAAAAAAGAAGCTATAGTGCCATCTATTTATATATTTTTTAACAGGTATCGCAGCACACAGTTACATCTTTAGATTAATTAGAAATTACCTTGAAAGAGCTGAGAAAATTGCGATTTTGTCATTTGACCAGTATAAAGGTCGTCTTTGTACATAAAGTGTTATAAGTGATTCTTCGGAAAATTCCGTTATTCCAGCTACTGATAAGCAGAATACCCAAAATATGACAAAACTGATGATAAGAGGATTAACAATTGCCTTATAAACGTACTTTGATAATATAAAATATTACAATACTCGTGTTCGAAAATAGATCGGAAATTTGTTTCATTATGTATTGTATTATTTAAAAATGGTTTTAGAGTATCCTGGAACATTGCCAATACAAGAATCGACAAGCCAAAAAACTTTTTTCTCCAAATCAAAAGCTTAAAATTTGTTGATTATAAAAAAACACTTTTTTCTTCAAATTTAAGCTTAGTATTGAGTTTTGGTGGGTGAATGACACAGGTTTTTCAAACTTAACCTGTGTCATAGGTTTAGCAAAACCTGTGTCACCTGTGCAAAACTTGTGAAATTTTACAAGTTCGCAAAACTTGTGCAAAATTTCTTTTTTCACATTAATAACATTTCCAAAAATATTGTTAAAATCATATCATGATAAAAGTTTATCAAACGAGCTTTTAAAATTATATTAGTTCTGAAAATATTTTTTAGACATTATTAATATAGTCAAAATCCTAAAAAACAAAATTCCAATTTTGTAACAGCTCTTTGTGTTTTTCTCAAGATAATTTTTGATAAGTACTACTTTTTTTCTTAAAACAATTTTAACAAACGTCCAAAGGTATAGACGCATCCCTCTTAACTAAACTTTAACCATTTCAATTTTCACTAATCAAGAACAAAGTATTGGGTACGACCTAAGTACGACCTAGGTGATAGGTAGGGTTTACCCCGGTAAAGTTTACGTATCACAATAGTAAGTCGAAGATGCCACCACCGTGAAACAAAGGTTTCACCGTGGGAATCGGAGTGTTTCACGGCTGTAACCGGGAAAAAGACAATCACTATTATACAATTAATCTTTTGTTCGCAAAACCAGTCATACTTTGGGGAATACTTGATGCAATTTTGAAAACCAATCAGTCAATTGTAATTTAACGAGCAATGCATTAGTATTTTTTATCTAATAATTAATAAAACTACAAAATACAATTAGTATAATAATAATTACATAATATAATATTCTGATAATAGCAATGTGTTGCTTGTTTAATACAAATAAATTGATATAGTTTTATTTTTTTAAGTTACTTTGATAATGTTTAAGTTATGACTTTTTTTGCGAACGAAAAATTAATTGTATAATATATTTCAAGTATTTGTTGTTTTTCTAAAAAAGTTTCCTGCGGATTTTTTTTTAATTTGCAGGTACGCGTTTCAAAAATTTTTGGAGACTCAGGACATAAATTAACATATTACCTTATTCGAGTTTCATATTTTTGTGAGCGATGTTTTGTTAAGGGGGCTGCGTCTATATATAATGTACTACTTGTTATTAATATTTTCGATATATAAATTAGTTTTTAGCAAAAAAATACGAATCTTAATAATAATAATAATCAAATTTGATTTCGATTATTAAGATTTTTATAAAATTATTTTTATTGGAATCAAAAAAGTACAAATTTTTAGCTAAAACGAATTGATTTTTATGTATTCTCCTGTTTTTTTTAGTCCAAAATATTTTTTGAGCAGTAGTGATAAGTTTGATTAGCACATGAAATAACCAGTTTTATCATACTAACAGAAGTAATTAAAAATGGACGTTTATGATTTGGGCGCTTTACAAATATGGCTTGGAAACCTTCCTTAAGAAGCTGAAAAATTTCTTTGTACAAGGGTAGTTGATTATTATTCGTCTCCTTTCTTTTTTTTTTTTCCAGGCTAAAATTTTAGCAAAAAACGAAACAAAGTTTAAAAAAAGCCTTATATTAAATGGAATAGTATAAAGCTTCATAAGTCTAAAAACTAAATGTCAGAAAAGACTGAAACAACTCTCTTTAAAACCTGTAAATTAATAAGAGATTTTGCGAAATTTTCAGAAAAACAAAACCGAATAAAAACAATATGTGTAAAAGCTTTAGTTTGCGTTTTTTAAGCATTAATAAAACTTAATTCACATAAATTTCTCTTAAAGTTGATTAACTTTTACATGAGTTAACCAGCTGTAAATACCACAGTATTAGTTAAGTCACACGTCGTCAAAACGATACCAAAAGGTATAACGCAAGCGTCACAGTAACCATGAAAAATTTCTGACAAAATAAGTTATCGCATTGCGCATAAAATTTTGTAATTTATCATTATTTTCGTATAAAGCAAATTATACCGCCATATTAACGGCTTTTTAAAATCAAATATCAAGTTCTAAGTCCGAAAAACATTGAAAAATTCAGATTTAATATAAGGCGACTTTTAATTTAACAAATACATTGACAGTTAATTTGTTTTATGTAATAATAGACACATTAAAAAAAACTCGCCTTATATTAAATCTGCTTTTTCCATGTTTTTCGGACTTAGAACTTTATATTTGATTTTAAAAAGCCGTTAATATGGCGGTATATTTTGCTTTATATGAAAATAATGATAAATTACAAAATTTAATGCGCAATGCAATAACTTATTTTCACTGAAATTTTTCATGGTTACTGTGACGCTTGCGTTATACTTTTTTGTATCGTTTTGACGACGTGTGACTTAACTAATACTGTGGTATCTACAGCTGGTTAACTCATGTAAAAGTTAATCCACTTTGAGAGAAATTTATGTGAATTAAGTTTTATTAATGGTTAAAAAACGCAAACTAAAGCTTTTACACGTATTGTTTTATTCGGTTTTGTTTTTCGGAAAATTTCACAAAATCTCTTTTTAATTTACAGGTTTTAAAGAGACTTGTTTCAGTCTTTTCTGGCATTTAGTTTTTAGACTTATGTAGCTTTATACTATTCCATTTAATATAAGGCTTTTTTTCGAAACTTTGTTTCGTCTTTTGCTAGAATTTCCGCTTTTTAATGCATTGAATTCAATGTCATTTATTAAAAATATAAAACATTAAAAAATTTACTTATTTTATAAAGAAACGTCATGGTCCTCTCATGATATGAATACAATAATTTTCATATTCAAAATTTCAATGTAATTTTAAGCAGTATATTATACAAAACTTAAGTCTGGGTAACTCCGTAAACTTGTATGGAACCTGAAAAAACCATATAAAATAGTGTGTTTTTCTTCTGTTTAAATTTTTTAGTTAGACCTGAATTAATCACTTTTTTGGAAATTAGCTTTATTTGGACTTTTGTTTTGTGCCTGATTTTTCTGGATTGATGGTTTATTTTTAAACAACAAAACCACACCATTGTAAATGATTTTCCAGGTTCCATACAATTTTACGAGGTTACCCAGACCAGTCTTTTCTCGCATTAGCTTCATAGTATTCCATATAAAAAACACTTTTTTTGTTGAAATTTTGATAAATTTCCGTCTATTCAAACATTGTATCCCGCAGTGCTCACACGTCACCCAAGATTTCATTTTATTTTTTTAAATATTTTTATTGTTGCCATATGGCTGCTAATTAGTGGTAAGGATGTTTTTTCGCTCTTCCCGTTGAAAATTAGTATTTTTTATAAAAAGGTAAGGAATTATAATTTAAACCAAAAAAATAACCTCAAGAGAATGTGTATTACTGAATGAAGTTACTTAATATGCAATTCAGTAAAGAAAAAAAGTGTAACACAAGTACCCCAGTACCTAATGCGTAACTTAAAAAAACTCTGGTCGTTTTTCACATGAACAGAGGTTTAACTACGGGCAATAGAGCATATACGAGAATAAAATTCAAGTGAGGCGGCAATTTAGCATCTACGTGCAAAAAATCAGCTCCAAATATTTACCACAGGGAAAAAATTTTGGGGGACCCAAAAAAAACATAAAAAAAAGTTAAGCAAATTAAGCTTATTAGTATGAAAATCAGGTATGTTTAGCAAAAGTTTTTAGGTTTTTAATATCAAAAAAATGTGGGTAATATTTTATTTATGTAAAATAATTAGATTTTTAATTGGCTAAAAAACTATTAAAGGTTTTGTTGATTTTCGATGACGCCATCAACAACGGTTAACCGCGCAGTGACTTAACCCATTTAATATAAGGGAAAGAGCGCTCCGCGCTCTTCCCTGATTAAGAGTTATCTTGTTAAATGATTTTATTGCCAACATTTTTTGCATTTAATGTCCTATGAAATTCAATCAAACAACGGATATTTGGTATTGATATTGGATATATTTAATAATATGCCTCGCAGTTGAAATTAAAAATACTTTTATTTTTTAGTGAATTTATTTTTTGGGAAGAACGACCTATTGTTTCATAATTTGTTGAAATTAAACCCAACGTTAAACTTGTTTTTTAGTATCTATAGTCTAAACAAAAATGGTGCGGACTGGCGACAAAATTAAACTTTGAAATGTTTTATATCCATAACGAAGATTAGAATATGTGCGGGATATATATGGGAGCATAGCTCAGACTCTTGGCTATCTTCTGAAAAGGTTACGAAAAAATTTTTTTCGATGACGTCATCGCTACAGCCAATGCGGTAAAAAAAACCTGGTCCAACTTTTTTATTAGTACGAGATAAGAAATGCCGCTTGGTATGCTGTTAAAATATACTTTTCTGAGTTTTTTTTAAAGTTTGAGCGAAATCGGCTGCTTATTTTTTTTTATTACGCGTTGAATGCGCGCGGTTTTCGCGATTTTTCGCGAATTTTTGCCACGCTAATACACTGTCCGAATTATTAATTTGTTTTGCTTCCTGCTCGAAGTCTGTAGGATATTAATCATATTGTTATATATTAAATGTCCGCCAATTTTTATTCCTTACTTTTGAAGTAAAAATTTTTCTTGGGGGTTGACCCCCCGGGGGCTAGGGGGGCCAAACACGAATGCCGAAAATTTTTTTCAAATTTTTTCTTCAAAACCATCAAATATGTACAATTTATCACATATGACGAATTTGATATATCGTTTGACCCCCCGGGGGATAAGGGGGGGCAAACACGAATGCCGAAAAATTTTTTCTAAATTTTTTTTTCAAAAACATTAAAAATGTAAAATTTATGACATATCACGAATTTTGATATATCGTTTGTGGAAAAAAACTTAATATTAAGCTTACAATAAGCTGTCAAAAATGACGAATTTTAAATTTGGAAGCATGCCAATCCCGTATGCTGGCAGCAGCAAACCTTTAAATTAAAAACTTTTCTAAAAAAAAGTAAGCATTAAAAATTTTTTTTCGAATTTGCAGGTTATTTTGTTAGAAAGACATATTTTCAAAGTTAAAATCCTACTACAAAATTGCGAAATATCGCAGCTAAAAAATGTTATTTTAGTGTTTTCTTACATGCAAACATGTTTTCCCGTTTGTCAACACAAAAACAAATTTCTAATAACTATGTTTCTCAACTTTTGCTAATATCCCAATGTAATTTTTTAAAATTATGCTATTTTTCGTGTAAAAACCTTTAAATCCGCGACTGACCTGAATTGCGTCATTTTAATTGCGGAAGAGCCAATAAAAATCATCAATTATGATGTAATAACAAAAATTTGCATGACGTACGGAAGTATTTTGGAATTTTAACGAAAATTTATGTTGCGTTTTCATGGGGTTATTTGGACCATTTTCTAATATTTTAAATCAAAATAAATTTTAAAAATTTAAAACTAATATTTTGAAGTTTACTATTCTTGTAAAACTTTTCAATTGAAAGGATTGCTGCTGCCAGCATAGGAGCTTGGACTCCTTCCAAATTTCAAATTCGTCATTTTTGACAGCTTATTGTAAGTTTAATATTAGGTTTTTTACACAAACGATATATCAAAATTCGTCATATGTCATAAATTTTACATTTTTGATGATTTTGAAAAAAAATTTGGAAAACATTTTTCGGCATTCGTGTGTGGCCCCCCTAGCCCCCGGGGGGTCAACCCCTAAAAAAATTTTAGGTCAAAAGTAAGGAATAAAAATTGGCAGACATTTAATATATAACAATATGATCAATATCGCACACACTTCGAGCAAGAAGCAAAACAAAATAAATAATTTGGACAGTGTATTAGCGTGGCAAAAATTCGCGAAAAATCACGAAAACCGCGCGCATTCAACGCATAATTAAAAAAATTTAAGCGAGCTATGTGTTTGGTGGGGGTTTTTGTTTTTGTTGTGTGTTTTGGGTGGGTGTTGGGTGGTTTGTGTGTTGGTGTGGTTTTTTTTGTGTGTTTGTTGGTTTTGGTTGTTGGTTGGTGGGTGGGGGTTGTGGTTTGGGGTGTTGGGTTGGTGTGTTGGTGTGGGTTTTTTTTTTTTTTTTTTTATTTCGCTTAAACTTTTAGAAAAAACTCACAAAATTATGTTTTAACAGCATACAAAGCGGCGTTTTTTATCTCGTAGCAATAAAAAAGTTTTGTTTTTTTTTGGGATCAGGTTTTTTTTCGGACTACGTTTTTTTTTCTGACTTCATCAAAAAACATTTTTTTAACCTTTTCAAAAGATAGCCAAGAGTCTAATCTATGCTCCGATATATGTCCCGCACATATTCTATACTCCGTTATGGAGATATGATCTTTAGAAGTTCGAGTTTTGTCGCCAGTCCGCATCATTTTTGTATAGACTAGTGTCCTTTCTAAAATGTTTTGTGAAAGTCCAACGTTTTATAAACGAATTCAACTTATTTGAGATTTTTTAAACATAATAACAAAACAATTGGTATTAGAAAAACGAACAGGTTTTTAAATCTGGTTTCTTGATAAGCGCAAGCGATGATTTAGTCAAGTACATTTATTAGCTTACCTGACACTATAAACTCAAATAAAACATTTAAATTTAAGAAGCTTATTTGAGCTCCGATAAACAATAATCACGCAATCAATCCCTAAAAAGTATATAGTTTAAAGTTTTAATATCTATTTTTTCGTTATTATTAAATCAAAATTATTTTCCTTTGTATTATATCTTTGAGAATATGAGATTTGTATATTGTTGTATAATTTTGTGAGTTTTGATATAAAAAATATTTATCAAAAACCTTTTGGTATTTAGTAATTATCTTTATACTTTTTGAAATTTTTAAAATTTTGGATATTTAAAAAAATCAAAAATACACACACCTTCCGTATTCAACATTTTTTCGCCTTTAAGGAAAATAGGAGGCGTTTGATGTAAAACCAGAGTAGTATATATGAAACCAAAAAATATAATAGAAATTTTTTGCTATGAATTCTCAATATTATCGACCATATCTATAAAGTTTTAAGTTTATATCCGTGCATACTTATTTTGTATGAATTTGATATAAAAAGCATATATTCGACAACATTTTCATAGAGTAAATATCTATTATATTTTAAATCTGATTGATTGCAATACTTGTTGTTGAGATAACCAAACCAAAAAGTAAGCTTCCAAGCCAACCGAAGTTGTTGTTCAAAGGAATGCAGAGTAAAGAGCCTATCAGTTTACCAAGCATCGTAACAACTGATAAGATAACCATTCGAAGTGTGAGAGTTGTCGGATTCTTTGCGTAGTTTTATGGAAAGGCAATTTAAAAAAACTGTGCAAAAAGGATCGTCTGAAGAACAATAGTTTTAAAAATGGGAAACTGACATTTTTAAAATCTAGAACTTGGTTACAACCAGCAATAAAATTGCAATATTTTTTAAACAAATTTAAAACAAATTTCTCAGTACTAAATGCTTAGGATTATATTTAAACAGATTTAAACGTTTTTGTGCGTGTTTCGCTGAGTTTTGTTTCGATGCTGTAATAAGTTTTTATTGATTATAACAAACAATTTTGTTACTATAATATTCAAAGTTTTAAAGGTTTAACGAGTTATTCAGCACTTCGTAACAACAAAGTAGTCTTGCTAATATTTTGACCTGGCAATGCCACTTTGCGTTTTAAAACACATTGAACTTTTAATGTGTCTTTTTTGCACAGTGTGTTCATTTTCGATCTCAAGATTGCCATTACAAGTGATAAAGTACGTTTTACTAGTTTAGTATAGTTAGTTTAGTTAATCGTGCGCCCAGTTGTCGAGTAAACGCTTAACTGTCTGTAATTATAAAATGCAGGTTGTTATATTTTGATTTAAATTAAGATTAATGTTTAAATATGTGCTATTACATTTTTGCAATTAGTTACCTTATAAGAGTTATTAATAACAAGATCCGCCTGCATCCATTACTACAGCTAAAGGCGCTTCCAGAGTCAATAGTTTGCATACTCACGGTGTTTTAAACCGTAAAACTGTCTCCTTTTTCCATTTTTAAATTTTTTTGGTTTTTAAAATAAAAAACTGAGCAGTGTTGCATTTCGTGAAAATATTGTATAATACTAATCCACTAAATTATTTTTTTTTTTAATTTGGAAAGCTTTTGCACAATATTTTAGTTTCTTTTATTTTTCCAGAAAACTACTTTTGTGTGATCTGCAATATACGAATACATTGACATCAGGGTCAATGTTAAAAAACCAGCACAACCAGAAATAAATCCACTTATTAATAAAACGTACAATAGAATCAATAGAACAATGGAACATTGTTTTTGCATATAATACACTTCTTTTTTCTGTTTAGTAATGTTTTTGCTAATATCGCCTACTAATTTTTTTTCATTTCTAGCATAGTTATAATGATGTTCCCTCGAGCTCCGGCGCTCCACTCTATTTGTGCTAATATCGCCTACTAATTTTTTTTTTCATTTCTAGCATAGTTATATTATAGCCATGTTTCCTGGAGCTCTGGAGCTCCACTCTATTTGTGCTAATATTGTCTACTAAATTTTTGTTACATTTCTGGCATAGTTATAGTGATGTTCCCTGGAGCTCCGGAGCTACACTCTATTTGTGTGATAATTTCTAAAAAATACAATATTTTCCAATTCTAAGAATGCGACTGAAATAAGAATGCGACTAATTCACATTCTAAGAATGCGACTGAAATAATTTAAAAATTTAAAACCTATTTTAATGCTAAAATTTTTTATATAACCCCCTTAAGAAATGAAGCTTCGAAGCTGCGGAATTTTCTATGCTTTAAGTTGCCGGATCTCCGGTACATGATATTTTGCGGCAGGAAAATCAGTAGTAAAGGCTTAAATCGCTCAAAATTTTGAAAAGTATATTGCTATTAAGCTTTTAAGTGTGAGTTTTTTGTACTGGTATTCATAAAATTTTGATTTGGGTCTATCCGCGGACTCTGTCATTTTGGCTTCAGATGAAAAATCTGGACTTGTTTAAAATTTGAGACCCAGTATATTTTTTATAGCGTTCAAAAATCAGCAAACATATATTTTAAAACAAAAAAATAGTTTACGCTGTTTGTGGTTTACATAAAATGTTTTTAGATAAAATTTGTATACAAAATAATAGCACTTTTCTAAAATGGACAATATTAAACATTTCACAGTTCAAAAGTGGACCCGGTCCGAGAAGAGTCAAAACCTACCCCAAACAATAAAGAAAATCAGCGACTAAGCTAAGCCCAAGCAAAACCTAAGCTAAGATTCAGCTACGAATTATTAAAACTTAAGTCTAAGCAAAACTCAAGCCTAAAGTCTAAGCCTAAGCGAAACCTAAGCCTAAGAAAAAGCTAAGCTAAGTCAAAGTCTAAGCAAAATCTAGGTTAAGACTAAACAAAACCTAAGCCTAAGCAAAATCTAAGCCTAAGCAAAACCTAAGCCTAAACAAAATCTATAAACTAAGCCTAAGCCTAAGCAAAACTTAACTTCACCCTTCCCGTGTCATTTTGGGGTAGGTTTTGTCCTTTGGTCGCCGGCACCCGATCCACAGTTTTGCCACCAAAACAAACAGACAGTCCAAATGGACACGGTCTCTAATTTTATAAATACCAGGGGTCGCATTCGGAAGAAGCACTTATATTTAGCCGGATAAATCCATTCCAATGAAAATAAAAAAAATAAATATATATTGTAAATAAATAAAACTGCCGCATATGGGATAAAAAATGATCGCAATGAATTTTTTTAAAATTTTTTTTCTCGCGCCGCAAAACCACCTTGCGCAAAATTAAAAATTTAGTCAATGCGCGTATTTTATTTTTTATTAAATTAATCCTACGGGAAAAAATATTTATTCTCCTCTTTAGTAAGATAAATTCTTATTCCTAAAACAATAGAAAACATTAAATCCAACTTTAACCTGGGTAAAATTGATTTTTCACTCGCATCCTTAAGCACGTAAAAAAAGTTATCCTGGGATAACTTTTAACCGCGCGCCAGAATGCGACCCCATTCTTTTGTTTATTACTTTAATTTATTTTATTCTATTCATTTTTTGTTTTAATATTTCACTGAATTTCGCCAAATAAAAAGGCGCGGTTGATGATGTTTTTTTAGTTGAGAGCTGTGTGTTTGGGATGAACGGCTTGTTTGAGAAATATTTTCTGTTTTTCTGATTTTACGGTATTTTCTTACATAAAAATTGTAACCATAGGAGACATGTTTTTAGGACTTGCTGATTACAATCAGTAAAAATGTCCCAATGAAAATATGAATTTTCGTTATTTGATTTTTCTATGGTTGAATTATTATATCTGGCTGACGCTGAAAATTGGAATTCAGACATGAGGGGACCAATTAAAATTATGCAGTAATGTCGTTTAAAAAAAAACAAATAAGAACGCAGAATTTTTTTTTATTTCCACCTTTTTACAAAATATACAAAAGTTAACCGACTTTAGCCCCCTTTAAAAATTTGCATTTAGGTTCCAAATTAAATAATTTGATAAATAATTATTAAAATACAGTTTTTAATCTTTGTTATTAATACACTTTAGTAAAAAAAATTTGAATGTTTTTGTTGTTAAATAGTTGATTCAGTACTTCAAATATCGCGGTCAGCTAGATTTTATTTGCCTGAATTTCTAGGTACAATCCTCTTAATTTTTGTGCGATTAGTCTTTTTTCAGCGGTCAAATTGTTTATTTTTAAAAAATTCCCGTTTTCTTAACTTTCTAAAAAAAGTTTTCGTATTTGTTAAAAATTCACTGATATATTGCCGTTCAAAAATCAAGAAATACACAACGAAACCCAAAATTTTTGCAAAAAAAACCAGTTTTTAATAAAATGTGTATTAGATAATTTGCATGAAACACAAGCACACTATTTTGAAAACTTTGAACCAAAAAAACATAAAAACTAATGTACGTTTTTGAGGATTACTTGCTATTGAACTTGGAAACCCCGAAAAATTGAAGGTGGTGTGTTAGAAAAGTGATATAAAATTTCTTAAAAAATAACATGGATTGAGTTCTCTACCACATTTAGAGAACGCAAAAAATGGTGTGTTTTAACAATCCCCACCCCACACCAAAGTTGGTAAAAATATATGATTGGGTTTTGAACCACATTTAGAAGACGCAAAAAAGAGGGTGATATGATTTAGAAATCACCACACCAAATGCGGTGAAAAATAACATGAGTTCTCGACTCAACCAAACTTAGAAGACTGCACTCAAAAAATTCAAAACTGCATTTTGCGCGGTGTTTTATATAATTTTATTTAATTTTTTAAATTCTACTGTAGATCGGAGCGCCTGGCACTGAAAATACAATAATGAACGAAAATTGTACAAAGATTGTGCTGCTAATTCCGAGCATCATGTTGATTTTTCGACCAACTTTGTCGCCCCAGGATCCTAAAATTTTTATTTTGATTTAAAAAATGTATGTATTATGCAATATAATAATCAAAGCTTTTGTAACACTTCCAAAGATTTTGGATCCCATAATTTGTGCCATTGGTCACCTCGAAGAATTTAATTAAAATAAGCTAATAAGTAATGCTTAAAAAAAGAAAGATAAAGAAAAAAGAAAAGGATTCTACTTTTTTTTACATTTCACATTTTTCTTAATAAATAATTTTCGTGGAAATTTTGTAGTGGCTTATGGGTTTTTATTATATTATTTTGCATTATATTACTGTAGACTTTTCTTAAAAATTTCAATTTCTAAAAAATTATTTGAAAAATTGGGACTTGGAGCTAGCCTCGAACCAGCGACTTTTTCTTCAATAAAAGAACATTCTACCACTGTACTCCTTCGCCACGGTTTTACAAATAAATACAATAATAGCTCGATACTGCTTAACTACGACTGTAAAAGAATAAATTTACCAAAATATTACCGTGAATTTCGATGATTCAGTTTTGAAATGTTGCTATATCGAGGGAAAAGTCGCCGGTATTCAAGCCTAACTCCAAGACCCAATTTTTCAATTTATTTGGAAAACTGGGTTTTGAAGCAAAGTCTACAGTAATATTTGCCAAATAATAATTTATCATGTATTTTAAAATATTTACCCAAAATTAGGTTTGAAAAGATTCCAGGAACCAAATAGAATATTACGCTGATTGATGAAAACGTGGCCGAAAATTGTTGTAGTCTACATTCCGCCAAAATTTTTAACTAGCCAATTTTATATGAAAACTACCGGGTATAAGCGGCCCGAGGTTTGCCAAGACTGGTTAGTTTGATAAAAACTACGACCGTGCTTGTGCAGTTGTAGTTTTCAGTATTAATTTTAATTCAGTAGTCGTTTATAAGCAAAA